>JAOTOM010005181.1:302500-355000 GCA_034440615.1 Ashinkailepas kermadecensis
ATTTTTCTTGCTGAGACACAAATGATCCATTTACATTGCTAAGACACCACTGATCTTTCAGTCGAGGTTACCTCACAGAATGGCTTTTATTGAAGTTGGTTCTATTTGTTCTGCAACGGAACTGCATGACTTTCATTCGGAATCCCTACATGCTCTCCGATAAACCATGAACCGATCACCCCTGGACAGACCACCGGCCGCCGCCAAGACTGCAGCCCGGATGTAACGTGCACCGGTCCGCCGAGCGATGTCTTCTCAGAACGTGACGTCGTTTAGGGCGAGCCTCGCAGCCCGGATGGCGTTGGCCGCCGATATTGAGTCCATCGGGCCGCTAAGAGCCTGCTGGTGTCGGGAGGCCCTTGTTTGACACGTGGATCGTGTCGGACCGGCGAGTTCTGACGGCTCTCCTCCAGTCAGATATCGCCAAGGGCGGGTGCAATGGTGTAGTCGAGCGGGTGAGGACGCATTCCATTCAATGGAGAAATATCAGTGTTGGCTGCTAAAAGCGGACATCTCTGGTTGCCGACTCATGTCCATGGTCATGCTCTTGAATCTCATTGTATTGCAAATGTTGCACATCTAGCTAGTATCCGAAATGTGAGCTGGTGCCGGTGGGTGACTGCCACAGCACCCACATAATGGAATAGCCCAACACTGGCGCGATAGTCCTGTCACAAAGGCGATGAAAGTGGGATGCTGTTTTTATATTTAAGGGGCACCCCGTGCGTGGGCTCCAGGATTTGATTGGATTGGACTAGAATGGACAAAAAGTGTCGCTTCATCATATTGTGCCAATATATTTCACAACATAGCCGTCAATATGCTACCTGCGCGGATACTGTGCACTAAAGTGTGGCTATTAATTATTGTCCTCAGCGACGCCATTGGACTGAACTGCCAGTGTGACGCACTAACGACAAACAAAACGTCACCAGGAGTTGTCATCAATGGCTGTGGCTATTAATTATGTTTCTCTGCGGTTACTGTAGGTCGATCCACGGTTAATGAGATCGCCTGGAGGCAGTGGCGTACCTAGGATTTGCACTAGGGAAAAGGGGACGGATTTGGAGGAGGGTCTACCTACTCCAATTTTTTTAATCCCCGGATTTTGACCACTATTTTTAAAAGGGGCCTTTTTTTCTTTAATAGAACAACTAGTGGCCAACTTAATTGTTCGGTGAAGGGGGCCCAATCTACCAGCATCATTTCTGAGTCACCGGATTTCAACCCTAACTCTCCCAAACCTGTTTGAAGGTGTTTTTCGGCGCGAGCTCGCGGGTCGCGTTGTACTTCGCTGGGCCCCAGTGCGATTTTGGCGGGCCTCGGCGTAAATGGTCGGGCCCGGCACGGGTAATTTGGTGCCCACTGTATTTATTTATAGCTCCGTACGTTCATTCTGACCGACGCAAATGCATGGGGGTCCAGAGCGATATTCGGGACCCCGTCGCGATTCTTTGAGCCGACCCATTCATGAGGGGGGAATTTACCTCTTTGGCTCGACACTGTAGCTGCTCAACGTGATCTTTTTCATCCGATCGCACCCTGCATAGTATAAAGACAATTCGAAGAAGTTTCCTTCGGGACTTGTTCTAAATTCCCGATACTCGGGTCACTTTGTCGTTTATTGGGGTCGAGTTCTATTTTTGCAAGCCCCATGCGCGATATTTTTGGGCCCCGGTACGATTCTTCGGGCTCCAAGTGCGTTTTTCGGTGTTCCAACACGCTTCTTTTCCGGGGCCCGACGCGCTTTTATAAAATAATTTGTTTAACGCAATTTTGTTAAAGAGAGCGAGAGAGAGCGAGAGCGAGAGAGAGAGAGAGAGAGAGAGAGAGAGAGAGAGAGAGAGAGAGAGAGAGAGAGAGAGAGAGAGAGAGAGAGAGAGAGAGAGAGAGAGAGAGAGAGAGAGAGAGAGAGAGAGAGAGAGAGAGAGAGAGAGAGAGCGAGAGGATCGACGAGAGAAATGAAGAGAAACACGAGAAGCAGTTGGGAGAGCAAGGGGAGGAAGAGTGTCGAGAGATTCGCGAAGAATACCGCGGAAACGACAGCGGGGAGGACTGGGGAGAGGACCAAAAGGAGGGTCCGGGGACTGGCCGGCGGGGGAGAACTGCGCAGTGAAAGGCGGCTAGCCAGCATTAATTGGCAGCGCCGCCAGGACGACCTAAGCGCGGCCAAAGGTCACCTACGGGTCACCGCTTGACACAGGGTGGCGTCGAGTTGGCGCCACCGCAGCCGCGCCAAGATGAATGTTCGCCTGATTGTTGGCGGTGGCGCGATGAAGATGCGACCTCGACGTCGGGTGGAGCGTGAAGTGCACCTGCGAGCCGATATGTGGCAAGAACACAAAGTTGAGTGTGGCGAATACCCGCGCACGAAGCCAAACTGCGACATGTGGTGCCGGGCGAGTTTTGGTTCTCACAGCGAACCCATCAGCAGTTAAAACCCTGTCTAAAATTGCGATTACTTGTCTGAATGCTAGTGACGGACGGGTTGATAACAAACTACAAACGATGTTGATACGCCACATCGCATGAAAATTGCGCTTAAAATACCCTGTGTGAGATACTTCTCGGTCATGCTTATGGTGGCATACAACCACATCCTAATAACAACCAACCATAGTGTGACGGACGGGCTTGCCGTAAACCTGCAACTGCCCATCCACACAGCCGCTTTTCCCACATTTCACCGAACCCAAAAGAGTACCAACTTGAAATACTAGTAACACTGGCGACGAGCATCTCTGGCCTCTAAGCGCGGCGCACTGAGGGGCCAGCGTGTCGACTGCGTAGTGGGTGAGTGGCCGCACGAGTGTGGCGACACGACGCGCTCGCCGGTAACGACGCATCGATGTCGGCAGGTCTGTCGGCAGGTCTGTCAGTCGCACGAGACAGTGCGCCACTGCACCTGCGTGTTCCTAGCGAGAGCGTCTACAGAAGAATCAGACCACCACCTTGCACAGTCTCTCGCAGCCATGTACAACTGTCCCCCAACACATGTCCGGCTCTGACTTCCGATCATCACAAGTGACATGCCGCCAGTGTTTGTCTGCCTGTCCGTCTGTCTGTCATTCCGCATACCATCTCCACCTGACGGTCGGCTCCAGCCGGAGGTGACGGTCGGATTGCGCGTGATGGATGTGACGGGCGTCAGGTGACGGCGCCTCAGGCGGTCTGGCCGCCGCCGAAGGTCACACAGCTCAGCAGTAGTTGGAAGAGCGTGGCAGGCACCAACGGCGATAGCCTCCGGACAGGAAATCGTACTTCTCAGGCTAGACAACCAGTAACTTCCCGGAGGTGATGGACAAAGGAATAACCCGTGCCCCCTACAGGCAGATTTGCGAATTAGTGAGGGGACGTTTCTGCTTTCTGCTCCACCACCTTCTCTGCTTGTTGTTTTGACTGTCCTGCCTTTCCAGGCTGCCTTGATTCCGAGCATGTGTGAATGACGCCAACACAGTACCGACTCCTTCATCGCATCAGACTCTGTACAATGGGCCAGTTAATGGCGTGGACGCCACGTGACAGTACACAGTGCTGAAACTTTCGAGTCGGCACATAACGGCCGACAATTGATTCATTACGGCCCTAATGGAATGCAGATAGTGCGAGTGGACAACGGCGACCTTCGAGAGGGGTTCGAGCGGACAGCAGCGGGCTGCCGCCGCCTGCCGAAGCTTGTCTCCAAGTGACCGCTCTGCCACCGAGCCGTTGTTAGCCGCGCTCGGTGCCGGCAGAGACAGAAGCCGCCGCATCTCTGGCGCATTTTCTGCGGCCGCCGGAGGCAAGTGCTGACGGCCTCGAGCTGGCGCGGGTCGAAGCGGTCAGCGCGCCGGAACATTGTTCCATTGTGCGCGGCGTTGATGAATCAGGCATTGTTCCCGCCGGCAACCCACGGGCGGGTGGAAAAAGCGCCGGATCAACACGACCTCGGCAGGCCGGGCGACAGACATGGCCGGGCAAGGTCGACCTCCGGCGAAATGTCAAAACAGATTTGTCTGTGTCGGCGAAATTAGGCGCGCTAATAGAGTGCCTGTCTGCGTGGCGCTATGTTGCTGGTCAGCGAAACGTCCAAGTATGGCTGAGTGCGCGCGTCGTGGGGAGGAAGCGTCAATGGCGGGAATAAGCTCTAAGTTTTCCCACGCTGGCCCCTCGCCACCGAAACAGTGACCGAGCGAGGCGACCGGAGAATACGAGGCGCTGGTAACCGGACAAATTTATGTATGGCAGATGTATGTACGCAAATGTATGCAAGCAAATGTACGTATGGCAATTGGACGTAAGCGCAGATGTACGAATGGCAAATGTACGTAGGCGCAAAAGCACGTAAGCGCAAATGTACGTATGCGCATATCTACGTAAACGCAAATGTACGTATGTGCAATTGTAGGTAAGCGCAAAGGTACGTATGTGCAATTGTACGTGTGCGGAAGTGTACGTAAGGGTAAATGTACGCATGCGAGTATGTACGTAAGCGCAAATGTACGTTTGTGCAATTGTACGTATGCGGAAATGTACGTAAGTGCAAATATACGTAAACCTAAAAGTATGTAAACGCAACTGTACGCACACGTAAATATACGTATAAGCCAATGTACGTACATTTACGAATGCGTACCTTTGCGTTTACGTGCACTTGGTTAGGTACATATGCCATGTGTACATTTGCATCGACGTACATTGGCTTGCGTACCTTCGCCATACGCACATTTGCTGTTGTGTACATCCACCATAAGTATGTACATTTGCCATACGTACTTCTGCGATTTCGTACATCTGCGCTTACGCACATCTGCTATACGTACTTTTGCGATTACGTACATTTGCGCAAATGTACATTTGCGCTCTCGTACTTTTGCGCTTTCGTACATTTGCAATCATGTGCAATGGTGCATTCACGCATACATACATTTGCGCTTGCGTACAGTTGCGCATACGTACATTTGCGCTTGCGTACTTTTGCGCTTGCGTACATTTGTGCTTACGTACATTTGCGCATACGTACATTCGCGCTTACGCACATTTGCTCATACGTACATTTGCGCTTACGTACATCTTTTGTGCATACTACGTACATTTGCTTACGTACGTCTTCCCTACATACATTTGTCCTTACGTACATTTGTCCTAGAATCCGAGGCGCTGGCACAGGACATCGGAGTGGAGCGGGGCTCGTGTGAGCGGGGAGCAGCCAAACGCCCGTCCCAGCCGAAAGTAACGCCAGACACGAATATCCATGAATTCCTACACGACAAACTACTACGATGAATTCGGAAATCGTTCTAGCTATGTCCAAGTTCCGGAGTCCCCGTCGAATTCGCCGTGAACCACGCCGATTTCGCCTCGTGGCCAGATCCAACACGGCTCCATCGACGCCTGTGGCGGCGACAGGACCCGACGCCGGCGTCCCGTGACCTGAGGTCAGCCGGACCGGTTGGCCAGATCCGACCCGGACGCCGACGCCGGCGTCCCGTGACCTGAGGTCAGCCGGACCGGTTGGCCAGATCCGACACGGCTCCATCGACGCCTGTGGCGGCGACAGGACCCGACGCCGGCGCCCCGTGACCTGAGGTCAGCCGGACCGGTTGGCCAGATCCGACACGGCTCCATCGACGCCTGTAGCGGCGACAGGACCCGACGCCGGCGCCCCGTGACCTGAGGTCAGCCGGACCGGTTGGCCAGATCCGACACGGCTCCATCGACGCCTGTAGCGGCGACAGGACCCGACGCCGGCGCCCCGTGACCTGAGGTCAGCCGGACCGGTTGGCCAGATCCGACACGACTCCATCGACGCCTGTAGCGGCGACAGGACCCGACGCCGACGCCTCGTGACCTGAGGTCAGCCGGACCGGTTGCCCAACAGCGCGTCTGACGACAGGCGGCGGAAGCCGCCCCACCTAACCACGGCTCTCCCGCAGCCCTGTCGGCGCGCCGCAATGGCCGCCGCGGCAGCAGCGGTCGGTCGGTGGGCGGCCGCCCGGTTTAGCAGAGGTGTGTCCGGACGTTTAGCAATGATCAGCGTCGGAAAACGGTGCCGCCTGTTCACAGCTCGAGCGGGCGGTGTCGACGCTCGTGTGAGCTGTGAGCCCGCTGAAATTCGTGTTACAACAGCAGCGTTCGCAACTTCCCCGGCTCAGGCTGAGATTCCTCAGTAGGCTGGGATTCCTCATCCTCAGCTTGGTGCCGATGTCTCAGGCTGCGATTACTTAGCCTCGGCCTGGTGTCGATGTCTCAGGTTGTGATTAATCAACCTCAACCTGGTTCCGATGTCTCAGACTGCGAGTATTCATCATCAGGCTGGTGCCCGTGTCTCGGGTTGCGAACTCGCCGATGGGCCGGCGAGCCGATTGAGTAATGCCCCAGATCATTTTTTCCCACCACCGAAATAGATCGCGCTGTCGGTGGGATGATCGATGTATTTTGTTCTCGGTGTGCAGACGTGCAGGAAGAACTTCTGTCAACTAAACTGCAACTAGTAAGAGCGGCAAGTACCATCAAATTCAGCAACATATGAAAAGCGCTGGGGCATTGTGCAATTGACGAAGCTTCTGAATGCGTTGCATAAAATATTCAAATGTTCCAAACCACGCCACATATAATGTGGGAACTCTTGTTAATTGTAATGTTCACCAGTGATTTATTGCATAATCTTGGCCGCAAATTGGCCTGGCGTCGTTGGAACTTATTTCACTTATTTGGTGCACAAATGTTTCATAGCTACCGTCTACCACAGTAGCTGTGTTCAAATTATACATATATCCAAAGTAACTACTCGAATAAATAGGTATAATTATAAAACAAGAGGATAATTAATGAGACCATCTTCCCAGCTGAACCACGTAAACAAACGTGGCACGTGCAAGCATTGCGAATATAATAATTGAATAGCAGGTAACGATGACACAAGTGTGTGGCAACATCACCTTCAGTGGAGTGCAATGGCCACGTTTGACCTCTGCGCCGTGTTTTCGACGGAACACTTCAACAAATGAGAACGCGACCAGCATTAGCACCAGGAACAGCAATGCCATTATCCGGTATTGTAGCTATGCTCTGAGAATCCAATTAACTGCGGGTTTTGGAGCAAGAGGTTGGGCGACCTCGCACTTCGGAGCACCGCCTAAGCTTTATTCCCTGAAGCGCACCGCAAGCGCATGAGTAGCGGGATATCTGGATCCAGTTTAATATCAGCAGTCGGTAATAGACGACGCCATTTAAAGCGGTGGCAGCTAACCGCAGTGACGATCACCTCCCTCTCTGGTTTTGCAGTGATGACCACCTCCCTCTCTGGTTTTGCAGTGATGATCGCCTCCCTCTCTGGTTTTGCGCCCATTCTGTGATCGCGCCATCCACGTCGCTCAGCTGCGCTTCAGGGAGGAACTACCTCTGACCTTGACCCTCAGTGGCAGCAGCAGCTGCGCACATCCTGGCACAGTTGTCAACGCTGTGATTTGCAGGTTCTGCTGAGTGCCAGCTGGCATCTCAGGTCCATGACGCTGTGATTTGCAGGTTCTGCTGAGTGCCAGCTGGCTCCTCCGGCATCTCCGGTCAGGGATGTTGAAATGCAACTGCAATGTCCCTCTACCCAGTGGCGGTCCAGCATTTGGCCAAGGGGGCCGTCCAAAATTATGGTGCACATATCCCCACTGTGACGTATTTAATTACCACACAATTCAAAGCTCCATGTAGCAGTTGGGAAACTGGCAATTGGCACCTTGATTGGCAATTTCGATGAGGAGAGTTGGCTAATTTGCACCTGTGTTTGTTCTCAGGGATGCTTCATTGCATTCCTGTTGCACCTAGTTGCAATTCAGTGAGCTGCAGAATACTTAACCGTCGAATAGCCTTCTGCGCGTATCTCACTTTGAATCGTGGTGTTTTTTTTAATATATTTAATAAATTCATTTTAATATAATGATATTAAACGAAATGACACATTTGACGCAAAAGAATCGCCGGGAGATGAGATGCTGTGTGGCGGAGCGCCAGGATGCGACAGGGTGTGCAGTAGACGGACGTGCTGGTGCCGGAGACTGTTCGGGATCAACGGGCCAGGCACCCCGGATGACTCGTCGACGAGTAGCGTGCGGCCGCCGACAATGGGCACGTCGCGCAGGGCCAGAGAGTGCGCCGGTGCCAGGAACGCCTTCAGGGCTTCGTCCTCCCGTTGAGCCTCCGCCAAGGCGTCGAAGTCGTGCAGAGCTGGCTGTGGTGCCTGAAGCATTGACAGGAGGGCAGGAGACAGTCTCTGACAGGATGGCGATAGCGGCCCGTGCCGACCGCGACAGCCTCTGTAAGAAGAGGATGCGCAGCAGCCCATTGTACGTGGGAGTGTCGCCGGCCGTTAACTGGCCGCGCATGTCGCGGAGCGGCTGGGAGGGCGTCCTGTCGCCGAGCTGCTGGTGGCGCAGCAGGGCCTCCAGGCGACTGGCCCGTGGCTGCGCCAGCCGCTGACGCAGAGCGGCGCAGAGAGCGTCGAAGTTGCCGGGCTGTCCGATGACGATATCCCGGACCTGTGACGCGATGGCCATGGGCAGGTTTGCCACCAAGAGCTTGAACTTGATGGCTGGCTCCGTGATGCCAGCGAAATCGAAAGCGCAGTCCACCTGCGCCAGCCACAGTTCGGCTTCCTCAGGGGTAGAATGAGGAGAGATGGAACGATGTCATGGGACGCGGCGGCACACTGTCGGGGGCCTGCACTGGCGAGAGAGGCTCGGGCATAACAGGCATGACGTGGCAGTTGCGCTCGCTGCGCCAAACGTATCACACTGCCCACGTGCGCTCGCTGCGCCAAACGTATCACACTGCCCACGTGCGCTCGCTGCGCCAAACGTATCACACTGCCCACGTGCGCTCGCTGCGCCAAACGTATCACACTGCCCACGTGCGCTCGCTGCGCCAAATGTATCACACTGCCCACGTGCGCTCGCTGCGCCAAATGTATCACACTGCCCACGTGCGCTCGCTGCGCCAAATGTATCACACTGCCCGCGAGCGCTCGGTGCGCCAAACGTATCACACTGCCCACGTGCGCTCGCTGCGCCAAACGTATCCACTGCCCACGTGCGCTCGGTGCGCCAAATGTATCACACTGCCACGTGCGCTCGCTGCGCCAAACGTATCACACTGCCCACGTGCGCTCGCTGCGCCAAACGTATCACACTGCCACGTGCGCTCGCTGCGCCAAATGTATCACACTGCCACGTGCGCTCGCTGCGCCAAATGTATCACACTGCCCCGTGCGCTCGGTGCGCCAAATGTATCACACTGCCCACGTGCGCTCGGTGCGCCAAATGATCACACTGCCCACGTGCGCTCGGTGCGCCAAATGTATCACACTGCCACGTGCGCTCGCTGCGCCAAATGTATCACACTGCCCACGTGCGCTCGCTGCGCCAAACGTATCACACTGCCCACGTGAGCTCGCTGCGCCAAACGTATCCACTGCCCACGTGAGCTCGCTGCGCCAAACGTATCACACTGCCCACGTGCGCTCGCTGCGCCAAACGTATCACACTGCCCACGTGCGCTCGCTGCGCCAAATGTATCACACTGCCCACGTGCGCTCGCTGCGCCAAACGTATCACACTGCCCACGTGCGCTCGCTGCGCCAAACGTATCACACTGCCCACGTGCGCTCGCTGCGCCAAACGTATCACACTGCCCACGTGAGCTCGCTGCGCCACCCGGTTCACAGGAGCAACCAGCGACAGAGGGCTTCATACGAGGAGGCCTCCGGGGAAAGAGAGAAAGAGGGGCAGGACCGGGCAGGGCGTGCGGAGAGTGGAGAGTGGCACAGTGGCTCTCCAGATCACGTCGGGGTCGCCAATGTAGCGCCTTTGTGCGTGGATAGGCGTAGGTTCTGGGAAGGCCCCCGGGAGGAGAGGTACCGTGGTAATGGTCAGGTAATGGTAAAGGTCATGCTGGTCACTGGACCAAGATCGGACCCCTCTCTGTCACATGGCCTCCCACCACGCATCTCCAGCCAGGAGTGGTCACTGGACCAGAATCGAACCCTTCTCTGTCACATGGCCTCCCACCACGCATCTCCAGCCGGGAGTGGTCACTGGACCAGGATCGGACCCCTCTCTGTCACATGGCCTCCCACCACGCATCTCCAGCCAGGAGTGCCATCGCTCTGCGCTGCAGCGGTGCACGCCGAGGGCGATTGTTAGCGCGGCCGTCGGGCGGCACTCCTCCGCGCCGCGTTGCTCGTCAATAGGCAATCAGGCGCACCGTGCCGGCCGCCGGGCGGCGGCGTGACGCGAGCCGACCACTAATGACCGTTCACAGCTCAGCCGGCGCGTCCTGCGCCACCGCGCGACAGTCAGCTGCTGGCTCAGCTGTTGGACGAGCTGAGTGCCGCAGCGGGAGCGGCCTGTGACCGGGGTCCGGCAGTGTCGCTACACCACTGCCCAGATATCTGAAAGTAGTCGCTGGCGTTGGCGACAATTTGCCGTTACTCAGGCGACAAATTCAGTTCTTTTAAAGAATAGCTAGCTGGGAATTAGGATGCCCGGCGGCTAAGTGACGCTACAAATTTTTCATCGGAACGAGAGGATCTGTAGCCGATTGTGTTGTGCAAGGCCATACAAGTGCTATTAAATCTCCGAAATCCGACGATTTTCCGCTTAAAAAGAGGCCCCATTTAGCTGCTTGCAACATTTGGTTATGCGACAGAACTTGGCCCCTGTTTTCCAAGAGTGAGAAACTTCGCCATTTGTTGGTCTGTGAAGTCCTGACGTCATGACGACGTCATCACCCAGCCGTTCATGGAAACCATATGCAACGAAATTATCACGAAACGTCGCGTGCAATCCGTAATCACAATATAGTCGGTGTTTCACGCTGGGTGTTTCACGCACCTCTCCATTCGTTCAGGCAATTCAGAGTTTTAGAGAGAATCCAGCAGAGTGTGGGTGGAGGTAGCCAGCAGAATGTGGTCGGAGGTAACCATCAAAATGTGGGTTACTGCGTCCCTAGTTAAGTTGTCCTTCCTTCCTGCATTATCAGCTATGCTATGCCTTCTTGCTGCATTCTTAGCTAAGTTACATCTGCCGTAGCTGTTCAAACATGCAAAACCCTCCGACGACTTGATCAGCATATCCGAACCAAGGCTGCTGGTGATGTGATATTGTGGTATTGGTGCTGGGAACTATTATTTGTCACTGGTATTGATGGTTCTCGCGATGTGGTAGTGTGGTATTTGTTGGTAGTGTGCTGCCACGGGGCCCCAAGTTGCTCGCCCGCAAACGGTCACTTCCGGCTGACTCAGCTGACTTGCCACACACACCAGGGAGACTACACGCATGCTCCTTGGGCCTGCAGCAAAACGTGCCGTAAATCGGGGGTAACGGCGGGTGAGTGGGCGCGCGCAGTGGCGCGAGGTCTCGGCTTGCCGCCAGCTCGGCGGGTCCACTCCCTCTACTTTGTCCTCGCTCTGAATCGTGCGTGGTAACCAGTATGCCTGTGTTGATGCAAGTGCACACGCCAAGCTTGGATGTTTTTAGGAATGCACGTCCATCTCCAACCTGAAGATGCCTCTTCGAACTTTTACGAGAGGCCCCGAACTTGTTTGTTAAAACTTAGTTTTCGTGATTAATAATGAGTTGCAAAGGTTTAAGTCGCGCATCGAAAGGCAATACAAATCATTATAATGCTTCTGAACAGTTAGAAGGAACGATTTTTCCGCCACCCTGAAATGTTTAACATTTACTTCCACGTCCAACAATATTGGTGATGCAAAAGCTACGCCGGCCAGTATCAGCGTGCATTCGCAATCAAGAGCACAGAGTTGCACCACTGATCAGGTGACATGCATTATCGTTAATTACACACGTGTTCTTCTCCGTCGTCGAAAAACACATACATATAGGATATTCTACACTAGGTAGAGTGTAGAATATTATATACTAGGTACACTAGGTACACCAGAAGAGACCGATCCAATTTGGCAAAAGCTGACGGTTCTCCTGATAAATTGCGCTTGTTTTTTTACCTACGGGTTTTCCAAGCTGCTTGGTTTTCCCCTTTTCAGGTTATTCCAAGCTTTAACTCAAACATACACCTACACATACATGGTCGGGCCCGACACCTACGACTCGCCCTGGGCGCCGGACCTCCGCTTCGCTTTTCAGGTCGCAGGTGGGCAGTGGAGCCTCTCCGCAGGTTACGATGCTGTCCACCCTCCAAGTGTCCTTCTGATTGTCGTGTATGTATGTATGTATGTATGTCCGTGTATGAACCTGTATGCTATGTATGTATCGGCCCTTTATGCCATGTTCTTTGTTTGCCGGCGTCTCTTCCTTCCTCTTTTGCTTCTTTGATATAACCGGATGCCACATAAGCCGGATTAACGTAACCCTTTCTTTAACGTAACAAATCTCTAGCGGATGGCACTTTGCCTCTGCTAAAGATGGGAAAGAATGGAGCAAAAACAAGCATACATGCCTAATTTTGAACGGATATGTAGAATTTTAGGGGAAAACCTCTATTTTTTCACTTTTTGCTTCGAAAGATAAGATATCGAACTTCATTTCTGCACTTTTTCCAATCGCATTGTGATTGTCACGATAGTTCAAGTAGGTCACGTGACCTTAGGTCACGATGTCACTATTTCAAATGGCACATAAACGAAAATTCAGAAATAGCCAAAAGATGCAGTGGATTATTGTAAGTTTACCAGTATATACTTTTGTACAATTTGTATTGTTCTTCATTGTATTAAGGACCTCAAAATACACCCTTGTTTGGTGACATCTCAGAAATTCCCGAGGCTATAACTCCTTGACCGTTGACCTGATCTTTCTTTAAAAAATAGCACAGCTGGGTTCGGCGCATCAGATAACCCCGCACAAATATTTTCATCAAAATATAAAGTATTGGGTGTTATGCCCTTGTCGATTTGTCGTGGAATGTTAATGTTCACTGTTAATGTTCAGGCGGACAAAAGGGTGTGCTCCGACCGTCGTCCTTGATTTACCTCTATGCTGCGTCACTTCAGCAGGAACTTGACGTCGTTCTACTCGCTGCCGTGAATCCAGTCCGAGTGCACTGTTCGTGTGTGTGATGAAATATATCGCATGCAAGTGCCCAATACACCACCAATCGTGGTGCTGTGTTGGGCTCGGTAGACCCTGGCCTTGGAACTGATCGGGTGGTGGTGAGTCATGCCGTCCCTGCCCGACAACAGTGACACGAGCCGAGTGCTGATGGGGCAGCGGCGGCTCTGCAGGGGAGGAACATACCGTCCCTGCCCGACAACAGTGGCACGAGCCGAGTGCGGATGGGGCAGCGGCGGCTCTGCAGGGGAGGAACATACCGTCCCTGCCCGACAACAGTGACACGAGCCGAGTGCGGACGGGGCAGCGGCGGCTCTGCAGGGGAGGAACATGCCGTCCCTGCCCGACAACAGTGGAGCCGAGTACACGGGGCAGCGGCGGCTCTGCAGGGGAGGAACATACCGTCCCTGCCAGCGACATGGAGAGCGAGGCGGCGGGGCTGGGGAGGAACATACCGTCCCTGCCCGACAACAGTGGCACGAGCCGAGTGCAGGAGCGGGGCAGCGGGGCGGCTCTGCAGGGCGAGCGAGATGGGGCAGCGGCGGCTCTGGGACATACCGTCCCTGCCCAGCGACAGTGGCACGAGCCGAGTGCTGATGGGGCAGCGGCGGCTCTGCAGGGGGAGGAACATACCGTCCCTGCCCAGCGACAGTGGCACGAGCCGAGTGCGGACGGGGCAGCGGCGGCTCAGGGGCACAAACACTGGTGTTCGACAGCGGCGAGCAACAACACACATGTGCATGTACTGGAGACTGTAAGGAGGCTGTGCGCCGCCAATGCAGGCATCGTCGTAGCCAACAACGGGCAAGACGGCGGAGCAATTACACGACTAGTTCACCGATAATACAGCCGACGCAGCCACTGCAATGCCAGGTCACGCCGAAAGGCGACCACAGCCTGCATCACCGCACTCATGATGCAGGTGAACGTAGGCTGCCTATCGATTCGAATACATTACGCCAGATTTGTTCGGCAAATCCGGCCTGGCCGATATCCGATATGCTATCTTGGATAAGAATATATTTCAGTTCACCCTGATCTAATGCATTTTCCAGTTCCTCACCCAAAATTTGAATTGTTCAGAAGGTCGAGATGCACAATGTTAGATCTTGTTAGCAATGTTTTAAGTTAACTATACGCTAACACGGGTTAATGAAAATACGAGAATAAGACGATGTTTTCACTCTATTACCTAGAACTACTACTTTTCTAGGAGTAGTAGTCCTAGAAGCTGCAATCTGTTTCTTTGTGAACTGCTTCATGGCATCAGAATGAGATAAATGCTATTGATAATGAACATAGGTCAGGATTATCAAATCGGCAATTTTCCATTGCTATCAACTCAAAATAGCAAGACAACGGTACGAAGGATGCAAATGTGTTTGATACGCATGAGAAGATACGAAGTATTATATAAATTAATTATTTGCATTACATAAGCATTGCTATGCTCTACCATTATCTGGCAGCCCTGTTTTCAACCATCTGGTTTTAACCAGCCAAAACCGGTGGCAGAAAACAATGCAGCTGGTTGCTGGCAACCCCGATTAATGTTGCTCTAAATGTATCTCCTACGTTGCGTTCAGATCTGACCCAAGTGAAACAGTGTCGGATGCGCATTGAAAAACCTAATTAAGAAATTACTTTTACTAGCTTTTCACCGACCGAAACGGTGCATACAAAACGGTGTCGCCTTACGTTGTGTCGATGTGATCTGCAAACTGATCTGCAAACTGTTCAGGATACCCAAGGTGATCAGGATACCCAAGTTGATCTACGCCTCATCGCGATCTTCATCGCATCGTGGGTCCTACATTGCAATTTTTCAGTATCGACACTTGTTTTCGGAGGTTGCCGAGGGGCTGAATCCAAGGTATCCCCCACCCCTTCCTTCCTGAGTCCATCGCGGATGCTAACACCCCCAGCTGGTGCTACACCAGACAATTAGAGAACTGTGTTGCGCAGATGGTCACTGGCGTCGCTACAAACATGACGCATCTGGTAAAAAGGAAGCGCATTTAATTGAGCAATCCCGAGGGGTGACATCTCACGGCACACTGTGAAAAGCACTCATTCATTCACATTGCTTCGGAGTGATCATGGCCCTTTTATCATGCAGTACCGACTGAGCGCCAGAGCACTGCTGTATATCGGCTAATGGTACGACCGGCGCCAGCATATGTGCAGTGCTGCCTGTTCTCTGCAGCACTGAACAGGGCTTCGGTGCAGCGGGTCGTCATGATTTACGAAGTGAATCACCACATCCAATTAGTACACTGCCGCAATGTCGGCAATCGGTTTCGTGAACTTGCTTAGCAGTGTGGCTCTGGAGGAAGAGAAGTGACAACCAATAAAACAAGCGGCACAACTATCTTCTTGTCTCAGCAAAGGCGGCGCTGCACCAGTCAGACGTACTTGAGCTTTACTTGTGTAAGTAGCATTCCTGGTTTTATTGGTTAGTTTCAAAAAGCATTGTTGTACCGTGTTTTCAACCACCATGCGTTCCCGTAATCTCTCGCCATTCGGTGTCAGGCCTGCACACGACTGAATTATTTACAGATCGTCTGACGTCGGCCATAACACCACGCAAAAAGTGGCCGTTGCCTTTCCGTCAGAACGGCCGGCCGGTCCGAAGTGACGGCTTCCCTGCTCCAGTGATGCGGATCGGTCGTGGCCGGGTCGCGACCGGGTCGGCATGGTAACGACCCCTGCCGCCGGTGCCCGCCGACGCATGCCTGGACTGGACACTGGACACCGAGCCCCACCCAGTCGCAGTCGTGCCAGACTCCGGGGAGTACCGCACTCTTCAGAGCATCCGCCAAACAGTGGTGACGTCAGCGCTACATTTGCAGTTTTAGAGTTTTAATTACATTTAATTACATTTAAGAGTTTTAATAGCTGAGCAAGGTGGTTTTGGCACATTGCGGATTACTTCTAGCCTGACACCCGTTATACATGTAATCATGGATTACAGTAATATCAAATGGCGGACAACATACAACACCACCAGCTTAGATCACGGTCAGATAGCAACTGCCGTGAGGGGTAATGCCCGGTCTGGTGGCGGATCAGTGATAATGGCATGGCATTACATCGCCAAGCCACTCAATTTGCCGGCCGACTGCCATGGCACGACCGCCTCAAAAGGCAACAGGAAAACGATACCCCGACCGTTCTGCGCTCCGTGACATCCCACCGGCTGGCCGAGGCGCCGAGCGATAGTCATCGGCTGATTCCCCCAGCTTATTGATATCCTGCCAGTCATGTGCCCACTGAACACCCTTCAGCCAAACACACTGCACACCCTCCGGCCACACACACTGCACACCCTCCGGCCACACACACTGCACACCCTCCGGCCACACACACTGCACACCCTCCGGCCACACACACTGTACACACCCTCCGGCCACACACACTGCACACCCTCCGCCACACAGAACACCCCCGGCCACACACACTGTACACCCTCCGGCCACACACACTGCACACCCTCCGGCCACACACACTCTACACCCTCCGGCCACACACACTGTAGACCCTCCGGCCACACACACTGTACACCCTCCGGCCACACACACTGTACACCCTCGCACACTGTACACCGCCACACACACTACACACCCTTGGGCCACACACTGCACACCCTCCGGCCACACACACTGTACACCCTCCGGCCACACACACTGCACACCCTCCGGCCACACACACTGTACACCCTCCGGCCACACACACTGCACACCCTCCGGCCACACACACTGCACACCCTCCGGCCACACACACTGTACACCCTCCGGCCACACACACTGCACACCCTCCGACAGAACACCGGCCACACACACTACACACCCTTGGGCCACACACACTGCACACCCTCCGGCCACACACACTGTACACCCTCCGGCCACACACACTGCACACCCTCCGGCCACACACACTGCACACCCTCCGGCCACACACACTGTACACCCTCCGGCCACACACACTGTACACCCTCCGGCCACACACACTGTACACCCTCCGGCCACACACACTGCACACCCTCCGGCCACACACACTGCACACCCTCCGGCCACACACACTGTACACCCTCCGGCCACACACACTGTACACCCTCCGGCCACACACACTGTACACCCTCCGGCCACACACACCTCCGGCCACACACACTGCACACCCTCCGGCCACACACACACCCTCCGGCCACACACACTGTACACCCTCCGGCCACACACACTGTACACCCTCCGGCCACACACACTGTACACCCTCCGGCCACACACACTGCACACCCTCCGGCCACACACACTGCACACCCTCCGGCCACACACACTGCACACCCTCCGGCCACACACACTGCACACCCTCCGGCCACACACACTGTACACCCTCCGGCCACACACACTGTACACCCTCCGGCCACACACACACACCCTCCGGCCACACACGCACACCCTCCGGCCACACACACTGCACACCCTCCGGCCACACACACTGCACACCCTCCGGCCACACACACTGTACACCCTCCGGCCACACATACTGCACACCTTTCAGCCAAACACACCTTTTTTTGCCATCTTTTTGGTTGAGACTCTGGTCTTATCCGTTCTTGGGCAACATCTCGGATTGCCAATTTTCTGGTAAGATCTTCTGGGCTTGCCATTTACAATGGCACGTTGTAATGGCACAAGACGTCAGACACACGAGGCCGAAGGCTGAAGATTGGACGGCGGTCGGGCACGATCGAAAGGCCGGCAGATGACACTCACTGAGCTCACACAGTCGAGTGCGAATGTGGCACTGCCAGCGACGTGGCAACGACCGGCGCACGGCGGGCCAGACACTGGGCAGACCACCGACTGTCAAACAATCGACCCGACTGCACCGCACCAAGCTGGCTCCGACTTCGACGGGGGTCCGGCGCCGTCTTCTCGTCCCACAGAGCAGTGAGTGACCTCCGCCTGGTCCAATTGTAACCACACCCGCTTCCTCTTCCCATATGAAATGCCACTCTCGCCTTGTCCCCAGCGGAATCTCCGGGATGCGCAAAGTACCGCAGTGAGCTAACTATGCGAGCCAACAGGATAAGCTGTCGTCTGATCCTAATAGCAGCACTAGCTCCCGCAGAGAACCGCCGAAAGAACCGAACGAAAGGTAAGACTCTTGCCTTTCCTGACTGTAACCCGGGCCACGGCCTCATCGGAATGGAACCCGCGCGCCGGTGCAGGACGTGAAGCACGCGCTGCGGCGCGGCACGAACAATATTGTCTCTACTAAGTGGTGTCGCGCGATACTCCCCCGCCCATGGATCTGCGCATAGAGAGCGGATCCTGCTGGTCCCATCAGAACCAAAGCTCTCGCCCAGACCACCGAGTAGCAAGCTCTCGCCTCGTCACGCTGACTCCACCTGGTGCCCACCACGTGGCCCCGTTCGCCGTCGCGCCAAAATACCGCGCGGTTCGGCGTTCGGAAGACGGCGCCGGCCGGCGACTGTTTGCCTGTGCGAGCGGGCACGGAGCGGGCGCCCGTACGCGGCGGGCGGGCACGTCACGAGCTGGGCTGGCCATCACGCCGGCACAGATGCAGTGCCCGCCCGGACGTCACGCGCTCACCCGCTGGCGGGAGGCGGGCGGCTCCCCGGCCGTCAATTCCAGTCGCGACAATCGAGCCCAGCGTGGACGCGAGCCGGCGGCAGCGCCGCGTGCGCGACACTTCAGTCGCGCCGGTCCGTGTACATGCCGCGCCGGTCCGTGTACATGTCGCGCCGGTCCGTGTACATGTCGCGCCGGTCCGTGTACATGTCGCGCCGGTCCGTGTACATGTCGCGCCGGTCCGTGTACATGTCGCGCCGGTCCGTGTACATGTCGCGCCGGTCCGTGTACATGCCGCGCCGGTCCGTGTACATGCCGCGCCGGTCCGTGTACATGTCGCGCCGGTCCGTGTACATGCCGCGCCGGTCCGTGTACATGTCGCGCCGGTCCGCGTACATGTGGCGCCGGTCCGTGTACATGTCGCGCCGGTCGTGTACATGCCGCGCCGGTCCGTGTACATGTCGCGCCGGTCGTGTACATGCCGCGCCGGTCTGTGTACATGTCGCGCCGGTCCGTGTACATGCCGCGCCGGTCCGTGTACATGCCGCGCCGGTCCGTGTACATGTCGCGCCGGTTCGTGTACATGCCGCGCCGGTCCGTGTACATGCCGCGCCGGTCCGTGTACATGTCGCGCCGGTCCGTGTACATGTCGCGCCGGTCCGTGTACATGCCGCGCCGGTCCGTGTACATGCCGCGCCGGTCCGTGTACATGTCGCGCCGGTCCGTGTACATGTCGCGCCGGTCCGTGTACATGCCGCGCCGGTCCGTGTCCATGCCCATGGGCTCACATCAGGTTAACGCCGGTAAACTGGAACATCCGCATCAATTACGAGCCTGGCGGCTCATCGTAGCGCACGAGTCTGCCCGCCGAGCCAGACTGGGCGGCCGGCCAGCTACGCTGGGGATGCTCCGCTGAGCAGACGACGAGCCGCGAAGAATGCGGTGCGGCTGCTGGTAGTACATACCACCATTAGCGTGGCGAGCATGTGCGGCCGTCACTGGGGCAGCGTGCCGGTCGTGCCGGCTACCGAACGACGCCGACGCCAAGTACATGTCCGTCAACGTCAGCAGTAGGTCAGTCGGAGCACAGACTGAACGACAGGGAGCCGCCGAGACAAGAGGAGGTCGTCGCTCTCCGCCACCTGACACGGGCTTAACCAGAACGGCAGAGAGCTTCGGGGCCCGTGAAGAGCAGACGATAGATGGGTGAGCCGTCAGGCAAGTGTCCAACAATATCTGTTAGTTCTAGGACAGTTAGTAAGTGGGGTTTTGGGGCGCATCAGCTCCAGGATACATCAACCCACCCATAACACCCTCACATCTCTGAAGGCGATTAAAATCGGCGTACAGGGTAACTCAGGGGCGCTGATTGCCACCATTCTTAATCTCGCCAGAACCCACGGCCAAGAGATATGCCCTCCGACATTCTCAGGTTATAGCGGAACATTTGTACTTACGAATCGATACAAAACCATCTTTTCTGTGTAGAACTGCAAAATGAACTGTAGATTCAGAATTCAAATTTAACACTGATTTCAAATATGTAACTTGTTTTGAACTAGCTTTATGTTTGACCCAAATGACCTCGTGACCTAATTTTAAGGTCAACCAAATTATAGCTTCGACTACTTTTTAACGACATTTTTTTTTAATGAAGGCAGGACAATTGTCTATGAATATTCACCAAGCACATCGTGTGTTTTTAGATGTAACGTGTTACGTGACTTCTGAAGGTGATCCTGTTTACATCGCCACTACCAATGCGTGCAGTTTGGCATTATATGGAGCCATGCATTAGCTTCAGAAGTAGGGTGGAAGCTATTCCCATGTCGTAGGCTATTTTTATCTGCTCATGATTATGAAAGACACCTTTTCGTGACTTTATATCACCTGAGGTCACAAAAGGTCAAGTTCGGGAGTGAAATAATCTAATATGAAAGCAAGTACTAAAAGGTGGTTTTCAGATTAGAGAATGGTTTAGTTATGTCAGAAAGGTTCCCTTTTATCATCCAAGATGCTGCCCAAGGATTTCATTGGGTTAACTCCCAATGTACGGTGCATCCATGTGTAGTTTACTGAAGCAGCCACACCCCTTCATCTCGTGCGGCCTGTCACAAAGGCTTCTTATCGGACTGCACGAAGCACAGCACAGTCATGGTTCATACTTTCCTGCAGCGGCTTCTACCATTCATCCGACAAGCTCCGAAAATACATTGTGTTTACCTGGAGGTCACTAGTGAGGTCATAGGCCATGTCAAGTAAAATATTTGACTTTTTTCAAGAGCTCATATTTTAACGCAAGCCAGGGTTATCAGGGTAATATAACATTTCAGCTGTAGTTGAATGCATACAGTGTGAACCTAAAATTGATCATGTAAGCACCTTCTAGCCTCGGGTTAAGTAAGGTTCCTTGAGGGCAGATCAAATTACCGTTTTGATTCAGCATATAGCATACAAGTACCGCGCCATGGTCACAACTAGCAAAGCAATCGTAACGCCTAACCAGCAATCGTACGGCGAGGACTGACAGCCGGGGGCACACGGGTACGCCAGGCCGAACCCAGAGGCGTGCTGATGGCTGACACTGTGCCTCGCTCACCTTCAGACCACTCATGGGCGCATATAATTTGGCGTGCGCTTCGAACGGGCGTGTTGGACGAGAATGCGGGCCAACTGGGCGGCCGGCGGCGGCGGCGGCGGCGGCGGCTCTGCCGCTGTCTTCAGTGAGGCGAACCGGCGGCGTCCGTGGTGGGTCGGATCACGAAGGCGCAGGCTGGCGCAGACTGGCGGGTGTCGATTGCAAGGGCAGTCTTCCCCCGTGAGACATTTTGAACCGCAGCAGCTTCCGCGACACTTGCAGTTGACGCATGTTTCGCAACGACATTAAGCCGTTTAACAACGTCTCAACTGGCAATCACGTTGGCGCGGCGCGAGATCGCATGCTCGATTTGACTGGCGAGACCTCCAAAACAATTACCAATGCACCACCTCTTGTTCGGCCTTGCGGCGCAACTTCGCGCCGACACGCCGTCCGTCAAACTTCGCCCGTCAGAGGCCGAGGACACCGCACGGCCTCGCTGCTGGTGGCGCCGCCCGCGAGTCTCGTGCTACGCGCTCCCCGAATTGACGGCGCATCATTCAATTACTGGTAATGCGGTGAATTACCGCTGAGAGACGACTGGAGCTGACCGCGCTGTGGCCACCGCCTACAATCACGGCGGTCACCGAGGCAGAGCGGCACACAGCGGTGGGCACGTAACGGCGCCCAGTGGTCATGCAGTGGCACCCAGTGGACAGGTAGGGGCACCCAGTGGCCATTGGGTGGCACCCAACAATCAGGCAATGGCGCCCAGTGACTCGGCAGTGATACCCAGTCGAGTCACTCAGCAGTGATACCCAGCCGAGTCACTCGGCAGTCACACCCAGCCGAGTCACTCGGCAGTCACACCCAGCCGCCCGCCAGCCAGCCGCCCGCCAGCCAGCCGCCCGCCAGCCGCCCGCTAGCCGCCCACCAGCCGCCCGGCAGAAGCGCCAACTGGTGACAAAAGCGTCTCACCGACCACCGAACAGCAGACAGGCAGATTAAGTCATCAGATTGTTTGTTTGTTTGTTGTCTATTGGGTGGCTTACGACACATTTTATGTACGATCAGGGCTAATGGCGCCGCCCACACTGTTTCTTCGTTGGGCCGCGGGATTGGAAGATGTCCCGAGTCTTGCGGGTGTTGAACACGGGACCTTTGTATCCAGAGCGCAACACCTTAACCACTCGGTCACCCCCGCCCCTATGTATACCCAGATTAGCTGCGGTTTCCTGCGCATGAGTTGCTCTCCAGCATCACAATGAACTATTGTATGTGTACTTGTCACGAGCTACGCATAGCCCAAATCGATTTCCTGCCCTCCTCAGTTGATTGTGTGATGTGCACTTGTAGTTGTCACGAACTACCTGTGAACATATTGATCTCCTGTCCTCAATGGATTATGACATGTTTCAGTTCTGACTGATCGCACGGCTCTGGGCGGTTGCATCTCACTGGGGAGGAACATACAGTTTTCCACATGTCGTCGACTATGTCTTATTTCCATTGACAGCCACAATACAACGGGACTGTGCAAATCTGCATGACCTATGCGGCAGTTCGAACATAATAAATATTGGTCTATGTCAATGCATGGCTGCATTATTAACTCATGTATTCATATCAGACCCAGCATAACAGCAGGCAAATAAGGACTTCAAAAAACACCAGCAGGCTAGACGGTCGCGTAACCAGCTCGCTTTACACCGACTCGGACACCAGGTAATTACCACTCGAGCCAAAGGGTGCCAATTTGAAGGAACGCACAGCTGAGAACTCGCTAAACCACAAGAAGGAAGAACGGCCACCGAAACATCTCCCAATGCCTCATTCCATCGGCCAAACCAAACTACAGCACCAATAGCTTCCATCGAAATGACGGTGCCTCTTAGCCATCAGGGCCGGCATCCGGTGGGATCGGTGAGTAGTGAAGTCACGTGCCGGTGTCGTGTGCCGTCGGCCGGCCGTGCCAGCGCCTGCACTTGCGATTTGCCGCATGAAACATTGATGGTTAGCTGGTCGTGTTCGGTCGACCACGCAGCTGATGCACACACTGCCATCGGGGAAATTTATCGGCAACTCTTGTTCATTATGTGTGCCCAGAGCCGACTTGGCATAGCCTCCACGCCGCCTCTATTTCCTCTGGGAGCGACACAGCTCGTTCGTCCGGCCAGCAACCGGCGAGAAATCGATACGAGTAAATTAGTAAACGCATTCAATATTTAGTAGCAATTTAACGGAGCCCTGCTGCTGGTGAGATCATCCGACGCGCATGTCCTCCGTTCTGCAGTCACGTATCCCTGCACATCCATTGACGTCGGCGATGCTGCAGGCCGGAAGGTGGGCGTAAGTCCGACTGATGTCGTCGAGCTCTGTGCATGTCGACGTCTGGCTTACGGTCCATCTGGGCCACTCACTCGTCCACCGCACAGTCCACCATACCCTGGACCACTCACTCGTCCACCGCACAGTCCACCATACTTTGGGCCACGTACTCGTCCAAAGCACAGTCCACCATACCCTGGGCCACTCACTCGTCCACCGCACAGTCCACCGTACCCTGCAATACGCACTCGCAGGCGGGTGCCAGCCTGCTGCTATGTCTACCGATGCGTACATAGTTCAGAAAGACCTGCATTTACTGGTGGTAAATCATTGTAAGACGGATAAAAAGTTAATTTGATCTTCATTGCACTTGGATGCAAAGAGTGTATGGCTTCGCAATGACCTATGGTTGAAACGTCGACATATAGCTTTACAAATTTTCCGACTTTGAGTCTTTCCTGGACAGTGAAGATCAATATAACTTTTTATCTGTCTGCAATGTTGTCCACAATTCACAGGCAGTATACCACTCGGACTACATGACAAGTCATCCCTTGAACGTTATCGAACTGAGCCGGTGGCCTAGATTTTGGTGCAGGTTTGTGCCAATTGATACACATTCCCCCCTTCAACCAAATAATGCACTGATGTATTATTGTGTGACGGACGCAATCCACGCGTCCTTTCAGCCACACAGCCAACGATTCTACATCGTAGAAACGACCTATGCGAACGAGGCTGCTCCGATTCAAACCACATCGGATAACCAGCCGTCAAACGGGAAACGTATCCGGTCTCTGGCGTCGGTGTTCGGTGTGTGAACTGTCCACGTCGGTCGGCCCTCACTTGACCTGTGGCCGCGGCCGCCCGTGCACTGACCGCGTCGAGACCACGTTTGCTCCGCTACCGCGGTCTGAGACCACACGACAGCGGTCTGAGACCAAACGACTGATGTCTGTGACCAACACGACCGCGGTCTGAGACCACACGAACGTGATCTGAGACCAAACGACTGCTGTCTGAGACCAACACGGCCGCGTTCTGAGACCACACGAACGTGATCTGAGACCACACGACCGCGGTCTGAGACCACACGACCGCGGTCTGAGACCGCACGACCGCGGTCTGAGACCTCACGACCACGGTCTAAGACCACACGACAGCGGTCTGAGACCACACGACCGCGGTCTGAGACCACACGAACGTGATCTGAGACCAAACGACTGATGTCTGTGACCAACACGACCGCAGTCTGTGACCAACACGACCGCGGTCTGAGACCACACGAACGTGATCTAAGACCAAACGACTGCTGTCTGAGACCAACACGGCCGCGTTCTGAGACCACACGGCCGCGGTCTGAGACCAACACGACCGCGATCTGAGATCAATCGATTGCGGTCTGAGACCACATTTGCCGCCCGAATATCCAGCACGTTCTGGACACTGATCGCAGTTAGGCAGGCGGAGGGTTGTTCACTGTTCAGGCGCGAGGAACCCAGGCGAACCGGCGGCATGTGTTTCCGCAATGGAGGGAGGGGGAGGGACGCACCAGACAGAGGCGAGTTCGAAGCGGCGTCTGTCGACTGGCCGCCATGAGATGTGGTCGCCTCCTGCGACGCCCGTCTCTGCCGTGTGCTTGCCGTGTGCTTGCCCGTGTGCTTGCTGCCGTGTGCTTGCCCGGCCGTGGGTCGCGTTGTGCCACAGCGGGTGACGGCACGATCAGCAGGACATCCGATCTCCGAAAAGTAGGTCATATTACCAGACCAGTCCTATCGATTATTTTTTCATTAGCGTGCATGCAAAGTGCATACCGGTTTGGCTATGCGGAAAGTGGCGCACGTCCAGTGTGAAGGCAGCGGTACGGTCGTGGCGAGGCGAAGCGCTAGCCTGTCGCATCGCGTCCGACGCCGCTGCTTCGCGTCGGCCGAGGTCGCGTCGGCTCGGCTCCATGGCCAGCTGCCGAGCCATACAGCTGGTCAGCCGGTGCATCAGCTGAGTGTCTCGTGATCCGAAGGTGTGACGCCGTCTCTCAGTCTCCGTCTCGGATGGGCGAGATCGGATTCGGATCGTGCAGGCGAAATTGCTGACGGCGCGAGTAAACATCGAAACCGCCCAGTCGCCGGCGAGAGTAAACACCAAACGTCAGGGGGCGGCCTCAAAGCCATCAGTCACCGCCGCGCCGGCGACGACCCCGGGCGACCGACGGCCGCCGAGTGGCTCAATTTCCGCTGGGTCGCCACCGTCGCTCCGATTGTCCCGTAAACAAAACAGAAAGTGATCGCAGTGGTGGCGCGCCGACAATGGAGCGCGTGGGCGCGCCGGCGCGGCAGCCTGGGTCAGGCGGCCGGCCGGACGGCAGGCCGGACGGCAGCCGGCTCGGCCCGGCCGCACAAAGGCACGCGCTTACCGCCGGCCCAACACTTTCCTTTTTATCGGCGCATTGAAATTGAGCGCCGCGTGCGCCGCGGGGGGCCCGGCGACCCAGAGGTCACCATCGGGTCGGCGGATAATTGAGCTGTCCGTACTGACGGTGGAGGTCAGTGGGGTCGCGGCGGCCGAGATCGGACCGCCCTGCAGCGAGGACAACAACGGCCGACTGATGCGTCACTCTGAACGTGCCGACGCACAGCAGTGTCAGCACTGAGCGCCGCTCCGAGGCCGTTGTCCACTCGGCACGACGCCGTGCATTTCAACTTCGACGGCGTGCAGGCGGCCGCCGTGGGGCGCAGTAAAAAGGGGCAGATGCGAGGTCGTCAGGGCCTGACTATCAGTGCGATTAAACAAACCGCTCGTGTTTATGCGCTCGTTCGCCGGTTTACGCGGTGGTTTCGGCCACCTCTTCTGGTGCGCACCAGGCGCGGCTAACAGACCGACTGAAGGCTGGCTGACGGCTCAGGAGTAGGGAAGTGGTCCGAGATGAGGAAGTGGATGCCTTCCACCAGCTTACTGTTGAAAATGGTGGAGGGGTGATGGTCCGTTGCGGACCACTGAAGTCCGAATTCTTGCTGGGGTGGATGGACATACTGGTGTTCTATTGCTATGCAAAGCTTGTTGCGTGAACCCTGGCCCCCACCACTCAATCCGTGACTTATAGTTCAACGACAGGATTTTGACCGAGAGACGTGGCGTCAGTGCACCGACACGGCCGACCCGGTAGCTCGCCCCCGGCCTTGTCGGGCCAGTTACCAACTGACCCTCACAGCCGGGGAATAAATGCGAGAGCGTGAAGGGACTCGAACGCAGTATTGCCAGGACAGGAGAAGCCAATGCAGGCCAGCGCTTGGCTCACCACAACTGTGTGACGACATGACTAGGCGTAATTCGCTGTGGTGGCACTGAGCTGTATGTGCTCCATGGTGAGGCACGTGCTGAGGATGCACGTGCTTGGCTCACCACAACTGTGTGACGACATGACTAGGCGCAATTCGCTGTGGTGGCACTGAGCTGTGCTCCATGGTGAGGCTTTAGTACGTGCTGAGGATGCACGTGCTTCAGCGCCGTTAAATTCATTTTAGCTAGATGTCAAATTCAATTTTATCACGATTTTTCCCGATCAAAGATGTAAATGACATGTAAAAAATATGCAGAATATTTCAATGCCGTTGAATAATCAGTGTAATTCTGCACAGTGCCTGGCAGCACAGCAAGCATTAAAATCAAGGAAATCAAATCGTTAATGCATTGTTTATACCAGGAAAACGCCTTGTTGAGCAGATGACCAGCGAGGCCTAAAAGTGTCACCTGGTCAGATGTTGAAGTGTCTCGAGATGTTTGTTGGTGCATAAAGCTACCCTAACGACATGTCGCAAGCTGATGCAACAACTGCACTAATTCAGGCATTGACGTGCAGTGGGCTGCGCTATTGTAATCTGAGGCAATAACTACACTAAGTCAGGTATTGACGTACAGCGGTATGTGACATTGCATGTCGAGTATTTTTTTAGTCAGTGTTAGTAATAAATCCCGTCATTTCATCGTATCCAATTACACAGAACTTGACAGTGAAACGCCACGCGCAACTGCTACACTCCCCGTTGTGCTACACTGCTACACTCCCCGCTGCAAACACTGCGTGCTGTTCAGCAACCACACTGGATGAAAGGATAAAAATGTGACAACCTAGCCCAACTTAACCCAACCTAACCTAACCTAACCTAACTGATCCCATGTACAATGGAATATGATTACATGCACAATCACAACAATGTGATTATTCAACTGTATTGAAATATTCTGTGTATATTTTACATTTCATTTACATCCTTGGTGGGAAAAATCGTCAGATTTTCTAAACGGGCGGGAACCATCACTAATTTAAATATGCAACTCTCAGAGAATGATACTTCATGCACGTGCTCATTCCGTAATTAACTACAATATTGCCAAGTTATAACTTTCTCAAAGGCCAGAGGATGACGGCCGGGCGGGCCGGGCGGCTCCGACTGATGTTCCCCGGCAGTCGAAGGGAAACCGCTCTCAGCCTTGGGCCTCGCGCATAATCATGCATCA
The DNA here is from genome assembly GCA_034440615.1 of Ashinkailepas kermadecensis. Lineage (NCBI taxonomy): Eukaryota > Metazoa > Arthropoda > Thecostraca > Neolepadidae > Ashinkailepas > Ashinkailepas kermadecensis. Next base: position 330,571 of record JAOTOM010005181.1, read on the forward strand.
CGCCCGTCATCATGGGCAGTGAAAATGGAGATGAAAACAAAACAATGGGGCACGAGGCGAGTACGTGCCCACTTGCGTCGCTTCACCACATGTCCACAAGTTGCCGCAGTGATATGCATTTCGACGCTCCGAGGAACATTTAGCGTCAGAAGACTTGTCGTAAACCCAGTAAATATTGATCCACAAGATTCCAAACCCACTGAAAACTGCCTGAGAATCCATACACCTTCCCACAAAGTGCTCCTCTGTGTCTGAGAGAAGCGGCCAACTACTTAGTTGTGTTTGAATAGTATGGCTGGCCACGAATATAACACGAATATGGCCGTGTCCACCCCCGGAAACCTCCCGGCGGATTTCTCTCAGCGTGTCCAGCAAACCCTCACCAATTGCTTGTTAATTAAGAGGTGCCACGACTGAACAGCCCAATGGCAGACGAGAGTCGGGAATGTGACCCACCTGTTGCCTGCTGGCCACCAGCGCTGATAATTAATTTTGAAATAGCAACGATTCTCGCCACGCATGCTCACTAAATAGATTGATGTACCAGATAAATCCATCACGGCGAACCCGTCGAATAGTAGACATAAAAAGCGGCTGTTAACACAGAGTGCGGGCAAGGGTGAAACACCGCTTACATCTTCCTTAACTGATTGTCTCAGGCTAAGTAGCCCGTAAGGGCCGCTGGACCGACGAAAGGGGTCCCGGGCTGACAGAAATGGTCCCGGGCCGATGAAGAAGACTCCGAGTCAACGGAGTGCCCTCAGGTAGATGTTGAGGGCCTTTGGCTGGGCTAACGTGAAGGGCTTCTAGATCGACGGTGGCCTCGGACAGTTGGAAGGGCCCCAGGCTGACGAAGAGGGCCCCGAGCCAATATTAAGGGTCCCCGGGCTTTCGGCGAAGTTCAAGCCGAAGTAAGAGCCTCTGACCTGATTGACAGGGCCCACTCGTCTGATAAGGAGCCTCCGGCTTTCCAGGAAAGGCCCTGGAGCGCCAAGGAGGGACCCTGATACTACGGGGGCCCTAGTTGTCGGAAAGGACCTCGGGCCGTCAGAAAGGACCATTGATCCGACGGATAGGGTCCAAGCCGTACGAGAGCCCGTGGTTTGATGGAGGGGACCAAAACTGTTGAAACTAGGGTCTCCAACCAGACAGAGGAGGTACTGGATCGCTAAGCAGGGCCCCTGCGCCAACGGAGAGGACCCCTATCCGCCGGAGGACCCCGGACCGTCGGAGAGGGCCCAGAGCCGGTATGAAGAAGGGCCCCTGGGCCGATGGGGGCCGAAACCGCACAGGAGGCCATCTGCATGATAGAGGAGGCTCAAGCTTTTAAAGAGGGGTTTCCGGTCAGACGGAGAGTGCCCTGAGCCATGAAAGAGCCAACGGCGAGGGGCCGGACGTGCAGAGCCACTGGGTCGGCTTTGGCTCATGCCGATGGAGGGGCTCAGAACTGACAGCGGGCCTCAGACCGATAGATAGGCATCCGAGCTATCAAGATGATGCGGGCCGAAGCGGATGGTTTACAGTGCTACGCAAAGAGCATTCTAGCGCATGGAGGGGCCCGGCTATACAAATACAGTGGAATTTCCAAGGGGTGAAAGGGTACCAGCCCCTTGGCGATTCCGATGGGGCCATCTAGACGCCCGCATGAGGGGAAGAAATATAACCGAGGGAAAATGCAAATGCATCTAGCAGCTTGAATGGAAGATTGTGACAATACTTGTATGGCATTACATCAGTTCACTTTCTCAGTACCACTATCGCTTGCCAGTATCACAGTATTCATTAGGTCGTCTCCTCAATGTGACTGTCACATGGTAGAATATTTCTACAACCACATGACATGAGTATTTGACAATGGGAAGCATTTTTGACGGAACGTAACGTGCATTGTGTGTGTGTGGGGGGGGGTCCAACATGAATAATTCACATCTCTGATTTTATTGATCGTTAGTCCTACTGGTATCGATACTGGAACACACGACAATTCAGCACTAGAAGGGACCGGGAAGCCATCCGTAAAGAGTGCTCTGCTGACCGAAGGTCATACCGCAACCAACACAGCAGAGGGAAACCACAACCACAACCAACACATCAGAGGGAAACCACAACCACGACCAACACATCGGAGGGAAACCACAACCACAACCAACACAGCAGAGGGAAACCACAACCAACACAGCAGAGATAAACCACAACCGCAACCAACACAGCAGAGGGAAACCACAACCAAAACCAACAAAGCAGAGGGAAACCACAATCACAACCAACGCAGCAGAGGGAAACCACAACCACAACCAACGCAGCAGAGATAAATTACAAAATAGGCCCTTTCGAGTATCGAATTTGGCCGAGTACCTAACAGATATAACAACATATAGCCTCGAAAGATATTCGATATGCACTATCAATATGGTCGACGCTGTTGAACGTCACGTATGCGTACGTACCGCTGCTGTTGTTGTAGTGGGAGCAATTCGCCAGCTGATTGGCCGACATTAGTGATACTGGCGAGCGATAGTGGTACTGAGAAAGTGAACTGATGTAATGCCATACAAATATTGTCGCAATCTGTAGGAACTGGCGTGAGCAAATTGCGATGCAACGGGCATGAGCTTGCAAAAATATAGTCATGCTTTCGAAAGTGCGCATCTTCCCCGGTAGCTTAACGTGTTCAGCTTACATTCGATCGTATAACTTCACAGGACAGAGACAGTGTCTTAATCACTTGACGCCAACGTTTTCTGCTCTTTATTGGGTATGCCAGACGTTATGAATGCATTTCCAACTTCTGTTTAAAGAAGTACATTATAAATTCATGCCATGTTGCAAATGGCGATCAACTTGACACTGGGAAATGGCTGACAAAGGGAAGTCGATGTAGGGAGAAACTACAAAGCTGTAGAACATCGGTCTCGCGAGCATTGGGAAAGCAAATCACGGAATAAATGTACAACTATCTTCTCTTTACCATGTATGATCAATGGATATATGTAAGACTTCATATTGTTCTGCACCGTCCCAACATGCCGCGGCTCACCATTCAGCCCCTCAGAGCGAGAGGAGGAGAACATCCAACGACCGCCCCGACACCGGTCAATGTTCTTCAAAACGAGCACGTCGGCGGCGTGTGGGGTGTGCGCCGAGTGAGGTGTGACGCTGTTGAGGGGAGTACCGCCGGCGGTCCACAGGTGGCGCAGGCCCGTACCCAGGCCCCACACCTGACATCAGACGTAACACAGCTGGCGCACACAGCTGGCGCACGCCGGCTCGCGACCTGTGCCGTCTCCTTTGCAAACCAAATGAGCCGGCTGCGCGCGCCGCCGCCGAGTTTCCAGCACTCGCCAAGTCGCACGGCGTCGGGTCGAGTCGAGTCGCTTTGCATAGCGGCTGATTAGGATAATTACTCGGACGCCAGAAAACAACGCCGAATCTGGTGCAGGTGCAACGTTGCACGGCATGCCGCCCGCCGCCGGCCGACAGTCGGCGGCGGGCGGCTCGTAACTGGCAGATCTCGCCGGCAGAGGTGCCTTCCGACACCAATTATCCGCCAAGTGGTCGCCGCTGCCGCTGCCGCGTAAACTGCCCGCGGCTACTGGACGGCTGCTCTACGAAAAGGCGTCTCGGTGGCTGCGCTGCCGCCATGCTCGCATGATCGTGGCCGTGTACGGCGCAGGAGCGCGCACGGCTGCAGCCAAGGTCCACGGATCGCGCAAGCGGCGGGCGCGGTGGGAGGCGATGGCCGACGCGACATGTGCCACGCGGCGGGAAACTGACGGCCGGCAGACTGAAAAGTCCACCCGCTAAATGGAACCCACACCAACCATCTGCGCTTTTTCGGCCACGAGCTCACTAGACCCGGTCAGCGATTTCGAGTTACCACTCCAGCGAAGTCGCACCAGTACAACAATGTGGCGCGTGGCTCTTCGGCCGAAGTCGCACCAGTACAACAGTGCGGTGTGTGGTTCTTCGGCCGAAGTCGCACCAGTACAACAGTGTGGCGCGTGGCTCTTCGGCCGAAGTCGCAACAGTGCAATAGTGTGGCGCGTGGCTCTTCGGCCGAAGTCGCAACAGTGCAACAGTATGGCACGTGACTCTTCGGCCGAAGTCGCAACAGTCCAAGAATAGGACGCGTGGCTCTTCGTCCGAAGAAAAGTCAGTCTGATAACCAACTTCGACTCGGCCCTGTACTAGCGACGTCAGCTTGTGCATCATAGCTGTGCGTCACTTGCAACACAAGCAGGTAGCCGGGAAACACGTTGTAGGAGATTCAGACACGCCGAGTTGAAGAGGCCAGCACGGCCGGAGATGGCAGCGACAGATCACAGCGGAAGCTGCCGGATGGCTCATCGGTGGCCCACACTGCGCCTTGCACATATGTTGGGCCTATATTTTCGACAGAGCATATTGTGTTTGTATGATAAGAATGTCTGTAACTGATTACATTAACGCACACGGGCCACACAGGAGTACATATATTTCCATATCGCTTACTATCATATCGCGTTGTGAACCAGTTCTCACGTTGTTTGACGGCAAGGCTACAGTCGTGCCAATCTGACGCCGAATCTGACAATAGAGTAAACGCCTTCAAGAGACCGAAGAATCTGCTCAATGGCCCCGAGAAGTGGGGGGGGGAGGGGGCAAGGTGGCAAGGGCAAGGGGCAAGGGTTATTGAGGCCCCCATCAGGTATGCGTCAAAAGCCCAGACACAAGCGTGTAATGGCCAGATGGAGGGAGCCATTTCAATGGATGTACTTTGCATCGAATTTGGCTGCACCTTGAAGTGCATCAATCAACACGAAGCTCCCCACCTCCTTCTTAAACTTACAACAGCTTGACTGCGCGCCTGGCTCCTGGACCAGGCGACACTGAATTCCAGATGCGCAGTTTCCAGCTTGAGACACTTGACGCCAGCCCAGGGCGCCAGAATCAGGTCATCCGACACTAACATACGGCTCCAAGATGAGTCATCCTATTTTGACGGAAGGCTCCAGTGTGAGGTCATCGGACAAGCATGGTGCCAGAATCGCTGACTGCACTGTTAAATACAGCAACACTGAGTGCGGGACAACATCCGCAAATCACCAAGGGTCGGTCGATGCCCACCGAATCACTGAGTATTGGTGAATAGTGCACAAATCACTAAGCGTCAGCGCAATTCAACTGAATCACTGAATGTTGGCGCATGATAACCAAATCACTCAGTGTCGGCGCAAGAGCACTGTATTACCGAGTGTTCGTGAATGGCATCCAGATCACCAAGTGCCAGCGTTTGTCCACTAAATCACTGAGTGTTGGTGCTTAGTGACAAAATCACTAAGCGTCAGCGCATGTCAACTGAATCGCAGAGTGTGGGTGCATGACCAAATCACTAAGTGTCAGCGCATGTCCACTAAATCACTGAGTGTTGGTGCATGGTGACCAAATTACTAGGTGTGGGCACATGTCCACCGAATCACCGAGTGTTGGTGCATGGTGACCAAATTACTAGGTGTAGGCGCTTGTCCACTGAATCTCCGATGGGCGGGTCATCATCACCAAAGGACGGCTCGACATTGATAGCCTGTCAGGACGGCTCGACACTGACATCATGTCAGGACGGCTCGAAACTGACATCCTGTCAGGACGGCTCAACACTGACATCATGTCAGGACGGCTCGACACTGACAGCCTATCAGGACGGCTCGACACTGACAGCATGTCAGGACGGCTCGACACTGACAGCCTATCAGGACGGCTCGACACTGACAGCCTATCAGGACGGCTCGACACTGACAGCCTATCAGGACGGCTCGATATTGATAGCCTGTCAGGACGGCTCGACACTGACAGCATGTCAGGACGGCTCGACACTGACAGCATGTCAGGATGGCACGACAAACGACCCAGCGACTGCGACACCCACCCGTGTATACCGTGTTTACCCAGCGACTGCGACACCCGTGTATACCGTGCTTACCCAGCGACTGCGACACCCGTGTATACCGTGCTTACCCAGCGACTGCGACATCCATGTATACCGTGCTTACCCAGCGACTGCGACACCCGTGTATACCGTGCTTACCCAGCGACTGCGACACCCGTGTACACCGTGCTTACCCAGCGACTGCGACACCCGTGTATACCGTGTTTACCCAGCGACTGCGACACCCGTGTATACCGTGCTTACCCAGCGACTGCGACACCCGTGTACACCGTGCTTACCCAGCGACTGCGACACCCGTGTATACCGTGCTTACCCAGCGACTGCGACACCCGTGTACACCGTGCTTACCCAGCGACTGCGACACCCGTGTACACCGTGCTTACCCAGCGACTGCGACACCCGTGTATACCGTGCTTACCCAGCGACTGCGACCAGGGGCGTCGCCACCGTGGGGGCAGTGGGAGCAGTCTTCCCCCCCTCCCACTGTCGTGAGACTGCGGGGGCGCCCCCTCCCTAACATTTGAAGAGGCCCCTACCCGGAAATGCACAGGAAAGAAAGGTGAGCAAGGGGGCGGACGGGACAAAAGATCATGCTGGCAAGGAGGCCCCAAGACTGGCAACGAGACCACCAAGAAATCAGATCACCGTCCCTATAAGAGACGTAGAACGGAAATGCGGAGGAGGCCTACAGGACGAGTTTTAAACATTGGAGAATGTTTTTTAATTGCCGCCTCCCTCAAACCGTTCGAAAACCAGGCCTCTGGATTCGTCACTGATTGTCGCATATATGTGCAGCCGATCCCAAAGCACATCCAGTCGACGAGCCGTTCAGTGGCCGATCCTAGAGCGCACACAGTCAACGAGCCGGTTCTGCGGCCGATCCTGGAGCACACACAGTCGACGAGCCGGTTCAGCGCATTTAGTCTCAATTCAATTCGAAGTGTGCCACCGCCGCAGTACCAAGCTTGTGGTACTCCAAACAATGCGAACCAATTAACGCGTCGGACCTCGAGATGCGATCGTTCCACTAGTGTACACCACCCGGCATTGTTCGCCGTTCAGACGTGATGTGGACGCATCGGATCAGCTCCGGTCCAAAGGTGTCGCTTGTTCTGTCGCGACTGCGGCGCCTCGGGCGACCCAAGCGATGTGGGTCCGTGGCCAGCCAGATCTGACACGGAGGCCCACCAGAAGCGACCGTCGCCGGCTGCCGCCGCATCGCGTCCCACGTCCCTCGGAGCGGGCCGACATGCCAGCTCCATTACGGGACAAGTGTGTTTACCGTCGGGCGGCGCTGTCCAGTGGTCTGCAGCCGTCGTCTGCCACGGCGCCCCGCAGCCGACCGACGCCCATGTCTCGCCACAACGCGACACAATGCGCCACGTTTCGACACGTTTGGACCGCGGCTCGCCGCCACTGCTGGACGGTCCACGGCAAGTGGCGCGCCAGCTGCGCCCAGTGTGACGGGCAGAGTTCTGGCCTGTCGCGTACCCACTGTCCGTGTCACGCTCGCCGGCAGCGCGCCGGAAATCCTCCCGTGTCGGGTGGCGATATTCCAGGCAGGCCGACCGACTTTGGGAGTGCATTGCTGAAAGCGTCACTACCTCGCCGCTAATTTGCATGGTGGATTGGTGCTCGCATGACTGTGTCAGCGGTCAGCTCAGTCAAGCAGCAGCTCAGTCAAGCAAGCTTATTCAAACTGATCATAAATGGCTGTACGTCATCAGGACGCATCGCAGCTAGTATGTTATCAACGTTGATGACATTGATGATGTTGATCAACGTTGATAACACAGTAGCTGCGATGCGTCCTGATGACGTACAGCCATTTATGATCAGTTTGAATACTCTGAGCCCGTCTATCAAGCTTACGGTAGATGTAGAAGTGGACGGTAAACTAGCATTCCTAGACATGCTCTTAGTTCGGACATCAAATGGACGAATACAAAGTAGTGTCTATTACAAACCCACAGCTAGCGGACAGTACTTGAACTATGTGAGTCACCACTTGCCGGCACAAAACGCACCGTAATACAGGTGCTCGTACAACGAGCACTGACTCTCTCGGCCGATACCAATGCTCGGGATTCAGAATTTCAACACATCAGAGCCATGCTGAAAGATAATGACAATCCCACTTCACTGGTAAATAAAGTAATTAGGGACACAACTGACAAACATATAGCGGACACCAATGATCAGGTTACAAGTTCTCAGGACGACAGGAACACGACAGTCAACACAGACAGGACGGATAGGACAGACACCAGAGACAGTACAGGTGGGGGCAACAGAAACGATACTGACACCACAATCGACGGAGGATAATGGTTTTACCATACGTAGACGGTATATCACAAGCTCTTCGACAAATTAACGCCAAATACAATATCAAAACCTACTTTAAAACACATAAAACAGTACGAAACCTGCTCGTTCATCCCAAGGACAAAATCGGCAGGATGAAACAACCAGGACCGGTGCATAGAATGACTTGCAAGGATTGTACGAAAGTTTGTGTAGGTGAAACTGGCAGGAACGTAGAATAACGACGAAAAGAACACAAGCGACATCTGACACAGCCACAAACGTACTGGACTACACAAATAGAGGTCACAGCCGAACATAGCTTTGACACAAGACATACGATAGACTGGGACAGCACCGATACACTAGTATTTGACACCAGACAAAGACAGCGGAAAATCAAAGAAGCACTATTCATACAAACGGAAACAAATCCCACGCTCAACAGAAATATTGGCCGATGTACACTGTTCCCTGGGTGGAAATTTCCTGTTTTCGGGAACTGGAACTTTTCCTGGGTACAATGAACTGATGACGATCCCGAGACGGGATTGAAACCGGTTTTCCTCAGAAACCCTTTTTACTGTGCGCTTCAATTAGCCGTGATCGTAATTGATATATACACCGTAGTCACAAACAATAATATACATGCACTTCTCATTGCAAAGTGACGATTAAAGTAGTTCATGGTGCTTCTTCCTGCCCCTTCCCTGACGGAAGGCCTTCATATACCTTGAATTCGTTCATGGAAGGTATGGAAAATGGCACCATTAGCATGCACTATGCAAAAGCGCACACTTTGGTAATTGGGTGTGGTCGGTGGTGATACGCAGGCACGTACATACTGCATTACGGGCACGGAATAACCACAACGGTCGACGGGTAAATCCCCAGCAATTAAAACACTTATATAAATATATTCAACCCTGCCCCACGGGTCCGATGTTTTGAACTTTTCACAGGCCCGAGCGATAACCTTTGACTGGTAAATAATCACGATGTACAATTGTTACGCTGGTGTCGACTGCTGATGTTGGTGACGAAATGTCCCAGCACGTGCTGTGACGCGCATGTCTGCCGTGGCACCCGACCCAACAAAGTTGGCTGTACGGGGAGGTCTAGGGCCTGGCAGGTATTCAAGACGAACCATGGGGAGAGCTGTCAGCCAGTGCTTGCGGATGTGTGACCAAAGTACACACCCTCCATGGTGGATTAGACCAATATAGGCTATGGCGTGATGGTGAGTGGCTTTTTCGCGAATTTTAGACGACCTGATCCTTGTAGACTGGTTGTCACGCTACAGCGCACCCAACATGGACTGACCTGAACGACCCGGGTCCATACATTTCTGTCACTGTGGCTTAGCATTCTTTGCAGGAAAAAATGCATGAAATTGCATCAGCTTGGAGGCAAGCGCACAATAACAACCTCTGGTGCAGGTGCAATTTGTAGACATAAATCTGTTCGATGGGGCATACTATCGCGCTTCAGGGATGTTTCGCTTCCACAAGAACTTATATTCTATAGTGCTACTGTAGTAGCAAAACAAAACAAAACTGAATACAAATTTAGCAAATTGACATGAAATTCCAGTTATGGGCACCCACTATCAACACATGTCCCATTGTGATGTAGTAACTTATTGTGAATCATAGTTTAGTGTTTTGATCAGCTATGCATTTATATCGGTTTGAACCGGTAAGGCTCAACGATCAGCTTTAAGTTCGGAAATGACTAAAACTGTGAAATCAGAATTTCGCCAGTCCTAGTATGATCAGACAAATGTTGTTTCCCTTGCCCTTGCCATGGCCAAGCCCATGCAAAAAGAAGAAGAAAACTTGTGATAACATATACGGACAAACATGGATTATGTACTTGGTAAAGGGGGTGTGAGCATGCTTGTGCTTCACGCAGTTGGCGCCGCCATTGGGTGAGGAATCAGTAGGTCATGCTGACGACCGGGAAAAGCCGTCTGGTGACGACCGATACACCACGCTCTAGTCACCACGCTCTGGTAACGACCGATACAGCACGCTCTGGTAACGACCGATACAGCGCGCTCTGGTCACCACGCTCTGGTAACGACCGATACAGCACGCTCTGGTAACGACCGATACAGCACGCTCTGGTAGCGACCGATACAGCACGCTCTGGTAACGACCGATACAGCACGCTCTGGTAACGACCGATACAGCGCGCTCTGGTAACGACCGATACAGCGCGCTCTGGTAACGACCGATACAGCACGCTCTGGTAGCGACCGATACAGCACGCTCTGGTAACGACCGATACAGCGCGCTCTGGTAGCGACCGATACAGCACGCTCTGGTAACGACCGATACAGCGCGCTCTGGTAGCGACCGATACAGCACGCTCTGGTAACGACCGATACAGCACGCTCTGGTCACTACGCTTTGGTAACGACCGATACAGCACGCTCTGGTCACTACGCTCTGGTAACGACCGATACAGCGCGCTCTGGTCGGCACCACCCCACCGCGCTTACCTGGTTTGAGTCGACTTCGGCTCGATGTCCGCCGGCAAGGTCAGGTCAGTGTGCTTCATGATCTGCTGCGGAGCGGCTCTCTGGGCCGACGATGGCGGCGAATTGTCGCACGCTACGAACTGCGGCAGACGACGTCGGTTCGGCAGAGGGCTGCGCGTCAAACTGATACCCAGGTGGACGCGGCTGGGTGGTGGCGGCGGCTCCATGTCCGACGGCGTGTTCTTCAGCAGGTGGACGCGCAGCACCACCGGCGCCGTCACTGGAGCACCATCTCGGCAGTGTACGGCGCCGTCGCTGGGGAGCTCGGCTCGGCGCATGCTTCTCTACTGGCGGGGTATTCCCTGGCAGGAGACTTCACTGGCGGGAATCCGTACGGTCCACACTAGCGCGAGTTCCTCAAGACCTACTTATCCGATGTCTCTCTCTCTCTCCGCTGGTCCCCACTTTCCGTGTGTCGAGTTGTCACGACACAGTCCTTCGAGTTCTATAACCGTGGACTTCCAACTCACCTGTCAGGCTATCAATAGAACAGGCGACTATTGGCTCGACAGCGCAGGCTCCGACCACCACGTCCGACAATCTGGTCGCTCCGACCTCCACTCGCGTCGACAGCGTCCGACAATCTGGTCGCTCCGGCACACACGAGCGCCAGTAGATGTACCGGCGGGCCGAGGTGCGCGCGCCGCAGCACGCCACTCGCGGTCAGCTGACGGGCGCAGACTGACGTCGGCCGCCGTACTACGGCCGGCCGACGTTCATTCACGGCGCAGTGCTGCTACCTATGTGCAGCGACGCGAACTAGCGGCGAGCAGGGTCGCGCGCGGAGCCGAGCCTCGGAGCTGTTCGCGGGCCGGACCGAAGGTGTCGACAGCACCGTCGGGCGTCGAACCACTCCGCGTCGAATTGATGCAGCCATCATGCGGTCGTTTCGTGTTCGGGAATGATCCGGATGCGCTGTAACCATCTCGTCAATGACGGCCGACCGGGCTGCACTCGGCCGACGGATAGCATGCCACGAACGAAACTAACTCCAAATATACCGCCATCTCTACCAATCACGGCCACAGCAACTGCGGCCAAACACAATTTACTACATCGTAAATACGCTAAGTGACCATCGCAGACACGCTCATTGTCTCACGATACGTCGCGCGACATGGAGCCGCTGCGGCCCTGACACACCCACCCCGCCAACGACGGCATCCCGTGAGACGAACCGATCCCGAGTCACGCTCGTGACGCAACCGCACACAGAGTGACGCGTCAGAAGCCCACGCAGTGGCCGTGCATTGTGCGCTCTTTGGGTCAATGCCATTGGGCGCTCGTATGGGAATACAAAGGAAAGAAACAAATATTACCATTGAGTCTTAAATTCACGCGGTATTTTTGGATCAACTAAGTGGATGTTCCTGTTATTTAACATGCGAATTGTCCTAAAGTATGACATTTATTACTTCCCGTCTTCTTCTGACCGTATCATAGTAGTGTGTCCATAAGATCGCATTCCCATGTTAATGGGCATGTCGTTCTTTGCGATTAAAATGGAATCCATTTCACGCAATTATCGATACAATTCAGGCGGTATTTTGAGCACAAATAGGCACAGAAATTAGACGAAATTTCACCTTCTGGTTGTGGGTTCGATTCTCAGGCGAAGTGATATTTCAGGCTACCAATATTCGCAACCAGCTCCAGTATCCCGCTGGCACCTTTCACATGAAATAGCTCATTTGTATTGCAGTCGTCATTGGTAGCAAATTAAGTATCACATCCTTAAGCTTGTGCTTGCTTTGCTTTGCTTTTACGTTACAATATAAGTCAGCGTTTAAAACTATCTGACACATAATTTTTATACTGAAGGAAGGCTACCTAAGGTCATCCTAGGTTAGCCCAGGTCAGACCAGGTCGCACCTGGGAGGGGCCAGTATGAGCGCACTGAAACGACGTCGGACCCCTCTCTCGGAATGCGTTTGGCTCCTACGTGTTCGAACTCGTCGAGTCCTGTCATGAACGATTGGACTCGGCGATTCCAGTCACGAACACTTCCAACGGGAGCCATCGCGCGTCTGCCGGCGCTGACAGCGGTATTTGATGCCTCGATTCTCGGCTATGGCCGGGGGTGTTATGCCAAGTCAGGTTCCATTCTCATCGGCGTCGACGACCGGTCGGCGGATGCTGGGTCATTGTGCCGTGCCACCATTGTGACAGCCATGTCAGTGTGTCCGGGTGGTACGCGACTGCCCTGCAGTCAGGTTGTCGTCGCAGAGTAGCGGAGGGGGCAGAGGTGAGCGGAACACCCGATTGGACAGTTGTCCGTCACTGGGGCTTGTGGACACTTGGAGGCATATTCTCGATGGTGTTTGATTTTGTTGGATTGGAGAAACTGTTGATACTGTTGTTGAAGTTGTCGCCGTTTGGTTAACTATTAGCCCGATGAATGCAAGGGCTGGCGGCTTTGAAGAAGCTGTTGGAATTGAGAACCAGTTGTCGTGGAGCGGGACAAACACTAGACTATCACTGTCAGGCAAACCGAACTTGCATACAGTACGAATGCCTCCTTTGAGCCTCATAACTCAAAGGCTTTCGGCCTGGACAGACATGGGGTAGAGGATAAATGTCCCACAGGCACGTCATCGATGGCCCTCGAATGCGCATGTTAATCGGCGCAAATCTAGCCACTACGCGAAATCGGTTCAATGTCACGGTGAAGCTTGGATACCACCCACTAGCATAACATCAAAATGAACCCAAAATAAATGAATTTCTGTTTATCTTCAACACAAGAAGTGGTATCGAAGACACCAGGGTGAGGGCATCATGCATTTACATAATACACATATAGCGCATCTGGTATATCCAACTTTAATGTTGACGACAGCAGCAGGAATTTCGTTTGTGCCCACCGAATGTCCCTCTGGAACCGCCCTGGGTCACACAAATCAAGTAGAAATTCCAAATTGTGTGCTCTCGGGCCCTACATCATCTGTGCTTTCATACATGTGTGTGCCCCTCATAATTTCCATGTAATCTGCAGGATGCGCCTCAAATAAAGAATCAAGCACCCGCTGGCTAAGAACGGCACCAGCAGTCACCTATCATGCATTCCCCTCCCGTACAGCACCGTGCCGAGCATACCAATGCGTCACTTTAATTGGACAAACAAGGAATCAAATGAAGAGCATGCATTCTTAAATCCCACTTAGTATGTATAAGTCCCTGATAACACTAGAACCTGCCGATAGAACCTGCATGTGTACCTGCCGATCGGCCTGCCGAGACCTCCCAGCGTTCCTGTCGGAGAACAGGTGGTTCCCTGAGTAAGGAGTCTCTGGACCATATGATTGCTACGACACATTGCGGTTCTAGGGGAGTAGGAACATCATAGAACTATAGAAATCCCTACACCCACTCCCGCTCTTACTGGCACCAGGATAAGCAAGTAAGCCTGATTGCCCGCACTCTGGGAAGCCTGATTGCCCAGATTGCTATAGAGCCCTCTGCTTGCTAACAGGGGGCGTCGGTAGCCCAGTGGTTCAGCCCAGAGTCTGGGATGCCAGAGGTCCGGGGTTCGATTCCCCACGGTGCCCACCCTTCCTACCAGGATGAGAGGCGGGTGATGCCATATGGCCTTAGCTGCTGAGTACGTCGTAAATTCACAACCGCCGCCGCTTGCTTACAAAACTATTCATTGTTTTCGCATACGCATTCATATCTTCATGAGTGCATGAAGTATTTCGGTGCGGCATTTGCTATTGCTATAGTCCGTGGGGTGTCCGTACCTTGTCATGGTTTATATATGTCTGCTTTGTGCATTTTCATTCAATTTATCCAACTTAGCGATAATATCGTCATATTTCTATGGTATTAAGTCATAAAGTGTTAAGTCATAAGGTGTTAAGGCTTAATAAGAGCCACAGGGGCCCATCTGGGTTAAGCCTATCTAGAAAAGGTACCAGAAATGTACATACTCTCACCCCAATCAATCCCTTATCTCAAGTTCCTAGGGAGCTAAATATCCCAGCCTATCTAGAACCATTGACTTGCTATTGCATAACACACTCAACAATTACAAACTCCTCCCATCATACCCATTGTGCTACCATAGACAATCTCATCAGTATCACATCCCGAAGGAAGGTGCTGAATCCATTGCTAGGTACACCCTATATAAAGTTATAAAGCATTTAGACTTAAAAGGAGACCCAAAGGCCCATACAGTTAAGTCCGTAAATGGAAGATACCAAAAGCCTGGTAAAAAGACCCACCCCAACCATCCCACATCCTGAAGAAACCAGTCCTCCAATATCCCACACACCTATCAATGCCTATTTACCCTAGCTATCCAGCCCTATTCCCCTGATCTCTCTTAACACATGTGGATTGAATGCCTTATCAATAATTTCCAACTGCATCCATGCCTGCTTAAAAGGGGTCTGTGCCGTGCACACTTACTTAACATAAATATCACCCCATCCATCACAAATTAGAACTCAAAAACAAGATTTTCCTGTCTAAAAAATTTGTCCACCCTACTTTTAAATACATTCAATGAGGAACTCCCCACAACATCAGCAGGTAGCCCATTCCACTGATCAACAACCCTTTGACTGAAGACCTGTTGTCGCTTAACTGTCCTGCACCTCAACTTGTCTAACCTGAATTGATGACCACTATGTGATACTCTAAACTGAAGAGCACCATTCAAATTGACCTGATCTAGTCCTTTAACAATTTTGTACATTTCAATCATGTCCCCCCCTTAATCTCCTATACTTTATTGTTGTACCCAGTATTGTTGTGTCATGAGTTTTATTTATCCTTCAAGGAAGTGTTCACACCTGGCGTCACCTGAGTTCACTAGGTTCACTAACGTCTGCACCTACGGCTCGGACGTCAGTCGAAGGAGGGATAGCCTGAGGTCTGTCTAGTCACCTGAGTTGCGTCGGTCATGCCCATTGCAAAGAGCCCAGCATGCCAATTCCCGGCTTGCCATGTTTGTCAATTCGTTTCCGTCCCCATCTCCCTGCGACACTTCGCTGTTCTGCTGGCGTGTTGCCCAGGTGCCGCTCCTGACTTCTTCACGCCAGATCGGAATCGGATGACCGACCGCACCGGATTTGATTCGCGTCGGATTCGCTTCGCATCGGAATCGCACGCACACGCTTGCTCGCCCAACCAGCAAAGCATCCACATAGCGACAGAGCGCGAGCGCCTCAATCTCACACGCCGATTGCCAAGGCGTCGATGTCGGGCTTGGCAACGCCTCGGCACGGCCTGCTCGCCGTGTGAGACGGGCTGCAGGTGGCAGGAGGCAGCTGACACACGCCTCGGCACGGCCTGCTCGCCGCGTGAGACGGGCTGCAGGTGGCAGGAGGCAGCTGACACACGCCTCGGCACGGTCTGCCCGCCGCGTGAGACGGGCTGCAGGTGGCAGGCGGCAGCTGACACACGCCTCGGCACGGCCTGCTCGCCGCGTGAGACGGGCTGCAGGTGGCAGGGGGCAGCTGACACACGCCTCGACACGGCCTGCTCGCCGCGTGAGACGGGCTGCAGGTGGCAGGCGGCAGCTGACACACGCCTCGGCACGGCCTGCTCGCCGTGTGAGACGGGCTGCAGGTGGCAGGAGGCAGCTGACACACGCCTCGGCACGGCCTGCTCGCCGCGTGAGACGGGCTGCAGGTGGCAGGCGGCAGGTGACGCGAGCCCTGACACCCAGTCAGGCACCGCTTTCGCCGCGCCGCCGGTTAGCTGTTTCGCTGTTGAAATTATCGTGCTATTTCCGGCGGTTGTTAACCAGCGACCGTGCAAGGCGCCGAGACTGGGTGCGCAGGCTTGCATGTCGAGTCGCATGCTCGAAAAGTGATCAGCTGCACAGCGGTTTGTCGGAGTCCAGCCGCGCGATATGGGCTGGCAAGAGGTTAAGTGTGCCTACCGCACAACTCCAATGTACAAACATCGGTCCCAAGAAATTCATGACACTTGCACTTGCTTGATAAGCCCAAATTGAAACAAACCGCACTGGAAGC
Organism: Ashinkailepas kermadecensis; assembly: GCA_034440615.1. Lineage (NCBI taxonomy): Eukaryota > Metazoa > Arthropoda > Thecostraca > Neolepadidae > Ashinkailepas > Ashinkailepas kermadecensis. Next base: position 347,336 of record JAOTOM010005181.1, read on the forward strand.
CACCAGACCCATTAAGAGCATTGCCCGAACGTTTGCTTGTTTTGCTGTTTAGGGGATGGTTATTTATTCAAGTTAGCAAAACAAAGAAACGTGCTGCTCACATTGATAACCATACGACTGTAACTTGTCATGAGACGCCTTCTATCTAATACGCTCATGGACAAAATTATATGGTTTTTCAACCTCTTAGACTCGGGAATACGTGACTAAAATTTTGATTTGTCTTGACGCATGAGTACTTTTTTATCTGATTCTGCTAAGTCACAAAGCATATGTATCCATCGACTTGACTATTCTGTGGTCCAGGGCAGTAAGAGCACCATAAATATTGGGTACAGTGCACACCACTTTTAGTACATATTCCCATGCAGGAATAATAAGGTTAGTAGATAGGGATCCCCAAATATTGCAGGCATTGGCCTCCCTGACCTTTCTATTCCTAAACTGATGCTACGTATTCTAAGTGCTGCAGATAGAATGTAAGGACAAAATTGGTGCCCGTAAAAGCACAGATGTAAAAAATAGGCTAGCAGTGCCAATGTACTCCTCCTCTAGCGATATGTTTTTTGTATTGATAGCACCACAGTCACATCAACAGTTGTGAAGGTTTGTATTGATGTTGCCTTGATTCTTGGCACTGTCTTGCTACATCGGTGACCTCACCAGTGCATCATCTATTCACAGCAAGTTTCGCTCTCTGTAAACAGTAACCGCAGCCAACTCGGTCTGAAAGGTCACGTGACAGGTTGAGTGATATGTGGCTAAAGTGTTATGGTATGATGCCACACAATTTTAACATATCTCCCATCATCTTGGCACCCAGGCCGTACACTAGTGGCAATTATCTTGCTTTATGACACCACCAGTTTTCTTCCCCGTTTTAATCTGGAGCACATATGTAGCATGTGTAATATGATGGTGCCAAAGTTCAGTGTAGTCACGACGAATTATGTCGTGTGCAAAGACGATTGTGAAATATGTCACTCATTTTTGACTATGCAATTTCTGAGAGCAATTGCCTAAAGGGAATATCTGACCTTGAAACAAAGTTGAGTTATTACATGGAGACGATATTACAAATCAAGGAACTGGGGAAATTACCATCATTCGCCTGAGAACGGATTAAAATCTGAAGCAATGTTGTTAAGGTTGATTTGCTTGCGAAGCAGTTTGGAACCAAAAACGGTGGTTGACAGTGAAGTACTTGTTTATATAAGCTACGTTCGCGCATTGATTACAGGCTTAACACGCGCACTGGAGGGGGGGGGGTGAAATCCGCCCACCCCTCCGGTTTTTCGTACATAACTGCAGATTTTACCGGTCGATATATGCGATTCTCTGCGTACCAGCTTGGAAATGACCGACGCGTCGTTTAAAGTAAGAACAATGGAAATCGGCCTAAAATATTTCAAGTTAAGGGCCGTTAAAGTAAGAAAAAAAAAATACTAGCGCCAGACCACAAAAATCGGCGCTGATGCGCTTCCCGTATATTCGCAAAAGGGAAGTTATCTTGGCAACACTAGCGACTTGTTTGATGTATATTGATATGCTATATAGTTCCAAGGTCATGTTAGGTCACCGAGGTCAAGTCAGGTCAAGTTCATTACGGGTTAATGGAACCAAACTTGATCAACTGGAATGTTGTCATAAATGCACTACTATTTGTCATTTGTACTGTTTGTCATTGCGTTTTCATACTTGTTTGTCATTGCGTTTTCATTCATGTACTTCACTCCTTTCTTCGCGAAGCCGATTGCGCCGAGCTGCCCGACGGAGCAGTCGGGCGGGCGGCCCGGTTCCGGTAACTGGAACAGGTAACTGACCTGATAAAGTGCTGCTATATAGGTCACCTGAGGTCAAATGTCGGGTCTAGCATCTGTATTGCATCATTAGTAATGTCCAAAACATCATTGATGCCCATTTTGGAGCATTTAAACACAATCACAGCGATCCATAACAATGACAAGCCAAGCCACGAAAAACAAGAAAATTTTGACAAATGTGACCTCATTTCACCTTGAAGATATTGACCTAAGAATAGCTACGCCAAAAGGGAGGGTATTCATCTGCAATGGGTTGTCATGACAACGCTTCTTGTTTGTTGTGAGGAAACGGCGACTAAATTTTGACAGAATGTAGATTGTTCGTAGACATGTAATAGACGGCAATGGATATCACTGATTCTTATGTCGTGCGGAGACTTGTAGTAGACGGTCGTGGACATCACCAATCCTTTTGCTTTTTCACCCGTTCCGCTTGTTGATATTCCGATCCGCTGCGTGATGTCGCAGCCTGTTTCAAGTTCGTGAGGTGATTATCAAAACCAAGTACTGGTCACGGTCAGTAGGTACTACAGCATGGTTCCTCCATAGCTCAGTTACAGTACAAACTACAACAAAATAAAGTACCCTATTTTCTGTCGCGTCTCGTTGAGTAAATGTTGCATCGTTAGTATTGTGCGTTGAATAAATGTTGCTAGGCCAGATTGTTGGGCGTCGCTTCGGACAGACAACATGTAACCTTACACTTCTTACGCGAAAATGGTCGGACTTTACGTTAAGCTGAGCGGACAAGTTTCGACAGGACCAAAGTAGACCTCCGCCACGGCAACGGGATTGGGGCGGATGCAGAGGTGGTCACTATGTTTAAAACAAAATTGGTGATGTATCTCATGAAGATACTCCAAGACATCAAGCGGAGAGGTGGCTCTTTCGACCACGTCTGAGTCTCGGCAGATAGAGGAGACATCGTCCATCTTGTGATTCGACCTGGCACACCATGACTTTTGCCGTTTCAGTACGCTAAGGCGCATGGACGTCGCCGTGACGGGGGATGGGGGGACGCCCCACCCCAAATTACGGCAAATTTAACACGCCTATGGCTTGGCAAGGGAGAAGGCGACTGAAAACTGTCCCCCCCCCACACACCCTCACCCCCCCCCCCTCCCATCCAAAATCAGTGGTAACGCCCATGTTAAGGCTTTGCCCATGCTAAGTCTTTCCTTCGCGATTTTATGATTAAAAGGGGTAGGAAAGTCCCACATATTCCAGGGGGAAGAGACATCCAAGGGATATATTCAAAAATCAATTTTCTAAATCGATTCGTCTTACATAATTTGTGATAAATTATGTCCATCTTGGATTCATACTGGGTCCATATTGTGTCCTGGCAGCGTTTCCATGAGGTATTCCAATGCATTATGTGAAGTGTCAAAAGCAATAAACTTGTTCCGTGCCATGACAAACCTTTCACCCAACCCACCACTGATTCCGCCCCGTTCGACGGTTAGGTATCAGAGGAATATATCAATGAACGGTGTGCTGGATTTACCGCTCGTGTTCGATCACTTCGGTTTGGCCGCCCTTCTTGCATATTGGTTGTTCGATCAAATTATCCCTACCGCCTTGGTATGGACTCCGTCACTTTCGGATAGATAGTCTTCGACCAATTTGTGCGCTGACCCTAAACAGGTGTCTCCTGCAATTTCGTGGCTTCATTTCTAGTAATCAGGGGAGTGAATCGCGGGAAATACCAGCCGTTCCAGCGCGGTCGTAAATGCGGCGCCCTGGCTCATTGCGTGTTCACAATGTGGCACATGCGAGGTATGCAGGGCGGCCAGTTGTGCTGCAAACGAGCTCGGATGCATTGCGTCGGAACGAGCTTCATCTCGCCATTCTATCCCGCCATGTCGACATTTCACATTCCTAACTATTGACCATGCATGCGGTTCAGGTGTAATGCAGCCGTGTGAATGCAGCCCTCGTGTGGTCGAACCATTACGTGCGCCGTTCCATTTCACTATAACTGCCACGCAACCTGCAACAGGATTACTTGGTTAGAAAATGTGTCATATCCAGGATTATCTGATTACTGAACAGACACGCTGATCCGGAAGCGTAGGTTACTTACCTTGGAAATCATATTCTACTTGATTTTTGTTAAAACTTAATTATCCCTGGCAGTGCGACTGTCTATGTGACCTCAAAGTGTTCTGAGATTATTTATTAGCCATTTCAAATATTATCTTGAAATTTGGTGTACCTATTGGGCCCCCTTTTGATAGAATTGAGTTATCAGCTCAGTCAATCAATATGACGTAGGTAGGGCAAATCAAAGTCAGGTCACGCTTTTTCCCCACCGTGAGCTTTAGATCTACCTGGAAGTATTTACCAATAACTGACCTAAGCAGATGCACTCAAACGTGAACATAAGATTTGGTTGGTTATTGGTTTTACGACACCTCGACCGTTGAGTCATATAGCGTCGCCAATCTCTCACGCCGATTGGTCGCGGGCGAAGAGTAGCGACAGGTGAGATTCGAACTCACAACCTTTCGATTGCGAGACGAGCATCTTACCCCTAGACCACTCGTCCCCGTGAACATAAGAGTTAAGAGAAATAGGCCGATACAAATGCAGGCATGCTAAAAAAAAGTACCTCCTGTCGGATCACATGGTCGAATTTGCATGCATATGTGAGAATCTCTATCCATTATTTCCCCTTTAATTAATATTTTTATGAGCATCGCATACACCAGTGTGAATAATAACTCATGATGTTTGTTACAAGTCAACATCAAGTAAGTCAGGTAACTGGAAAATGACCGCAAATGTTTCGAAAGTCATTAAATCACTGGTACTCGGTAGGCTAAGATGACCCTCATGTACTAGAATGACTGTATCTTGGTGGAATGTTTCACTTCCGCGGGCTCATTTATCTCCTAATTTGTTGGTGTGCCTGTGATTTTTGGCGCAGTCACCTGCTTCGGCTACATTGCGCCCATAACTGATATGCTATAAATACTTATAAATTAAAAGTAAAGTAAAAGTAAAAATAAGTAGATAAAAGGAAATGTGCACAAAACGATGGCAGAGAATGCGAATAAAATACAGAACCAATCAGGACAATCGAAAGCAATGGAAATGGTGCGTGGTAGATGAGAAACAAGTCAATCGGTCTAGATCATGTCGGTTGTCATAAACCGGCGGGAGCGGGAAGCTAACCTAACTTATACCCACCCTTCGAACGGCCGGTGGGAGATACACAACATGCACCTTGATGAGGTTGAGGAAATTTAGAACATCTGAGATATCCGCGTTTCGGGCCTCGTCCGATATGTCGGCAATACCATATGTCTGAAAATATTTATGTCGGATATGTGTTCATGAAATAAGTATCTGCTAAACTGTCAATACGACCTCACGGGCTGTGCAACGGTCTCGATCTTTCCCTGAAAAAAATATATGATGAGTTTGGTATATATGGCCGATATGCAGTCTACAGAGTGCAATCTCTTCCCTTCTATTTTTCCGAGCCGAGGACTGCGAGTACACCACAGATGATTTAATTTGTCTTAGAATACACGGCTTCCCTGGAGACTGCTGATGCTGCCATTCATCCAGGATTGATGAGTTCAGCATGGTGCCAGATCTGTTGCTAATATAGATTTGGCTGGGACAGGACATTCTGATGCTGCCTTGGCAGCAGCGTCTGCCTTCTCGTCTCCATGAACTCCGACATTGCTTGGTATCCACATAAACATATATGGCACTCTTAATGTGTTTAAAATGATGCAATGCTAAATGTCAATGCGAAAAAAGTCAGCCTCAGAAGCACTAAAGGAAACTGACCAGAAATTTAAAAATAATGTGGCATCATGCTCAGCCGGAATCCTCCACAGCATTTTCCAATGACCTCAACGGATAATCACCCACGTGTTCAAAATTGCCCTCGACTTTGTCCTATCACGTCAAATTTGATGGGGGTCACAGTGTTAGTCAAAGTCATCATTCATAGCTTGATTATCATACTTACAGTGGCGTCGCCACGAACTTCTTCCAGGGGGGCAATGTTGGAAGGGGGCCTCCTGCTCCCCGAAAGGGACCCGCTATTTTTTTAGGCTCTTGGTATGGTTCAAGAATGGGAAACATGATTTCATATTGATGTCTTGTTTGTTCTTAGCATGGTGCATCATTTACGCAAAACGCAATAGCAATAATCTTCTCTTTTTTTCGCTGAGAACTGAGCATGCCAGGGTACAAATAAGTAAATGTGGATAAATACCTAAGTGCCAAAATAAACCAATGTCTTAATGCTTTCTCGACCAGAATAATCTTCCCGTTGGCCTCTAGATTCCAGCGAGCTGGCGGGGCTGGTGCTGAACATATCTTAAAGGTATCTCCCATTGATCAACCCACTTCTATGTCCACCAAGTCTAACTGAATATAGTTAGATTCACCACTACTGTTAGTCATTCCCACCAGCTTGATGTCATAAGTAAGCTTAAACGATCATGTATCAGTCCTTAGACGATAATTTCGCGAAGGTGAAAACGAGAAGTGGATTGAATTGGTTTTCTTATCGCCATCTTAGTGATTTATTTATTTGCATAACATTTGGTGCTGGCTGCAAGGCACCGGGCACACAAGCTAAAATAATAAATCCTCAGCGAATACATTCACGGCAGGAACAAGCATTGAACAACAGTGCATACATGACAATGAAACAATGCAACAATGGCAATACAGAAATATTCCAAACTTTCAAATTCCACTCCGTCACGCCCATGGTTTTCACTGTGCTGCACCGTTTTGTAAATGACGTCGTTGAGAAGGTATTGAAGCTGAGTAGCTCTAATCATGCAGGCTGTAATCACAGAAGACAAGTTTGTAGGAAGAAAATGCATTCATACACATCATTCCTCCCAATTTGTATGGGGCATCGGTGTTGTTTTGTTTGCTTGTGAGGGGGAATTTGCCCCCTCAATGTTGGCTTTGCCCCATGTTTCTGAAAATTATTGGGAAACCAGTGGCGTACCTATATATGCGTCAAGGGAAGGGTGGGAAACGTATTTGGAAGGGTCCACCTTCCCCATTAAAAAGTCCTCGGATTTGGACCACTATTTTGCCAAAGAGGACCTTTTTAAATAAAATAATTAGTGATCAACTGAGTTGTCATATGGAGGGGCCTAATCTACCACTATCGCTTCTGATTCGTCGAATTTCAACCCTAACTCCCCCACCCTGTTATAATGTTTTCTTTTGGTATCCCTTGATAAGTCACCTCACACTGCTGAAATTACACCTATACTTTAAAATTTAAAATTTCCAAATTTCAGACAGTGCAGTCAATAGCGCCCGGTCGCCACGACGCCAACGTTTGTGCACATGAACACCCATCTTGCGCATTCGGCGCATTCGCCACACTTCCTGCGATGCTACGGTTTCTGCAAGGCCTGCTACATTTTGCTAATTGGTGCCACATCAATCGTCAAATATGACTTGCGCCATATTTGACGTGATGGAATGCTTCGTATGGACGTTCGCTGCGAAAATTCGATTAATTATATTCGGTCATTAGTTCCCTATTTTCAACATTTTATGGTGGTTAAGAAATGCGGATACCAACTGAGCATTGATGCACCTCATATCTTTGATTAAATATGCTCCCAGATTGGCTACCAGACCGAGGCCCTGCCCCAGTGTTCCTTTTTGGACCCGTTTCGTCTTTCGTCGTCTACGGATGTGTCTTAGGGCTTCAATCCATTTTTGTCAGGAGCCCAACACATTTTCGAAACCCCTGCTCGTTTTAGGGTTTTGTTGCTTTTTTGTGCACCGATGATTTTTTTTAGGTTTCAAAGATCCCGATGTGTTTATTTAATGCTCG
>JAOTOM010005181.1:357500-457500 GCA_034440615.1 Ashinkailepas kermadecensis
GCTTATGATACCATGAAAGACAAAACTCAGCAATAAAGTGCATGGACACTGCATTATAATTTATATTCCCTGTATACGGCCTTGGATATTCATAAAGAAAGCAATATGTACTAAGCAATGGCTCACATGACTTCCAAAGCAAATCTTAAAAGGTACACCAACGTTCGCCTTCAAGCCTTGGTGACGTCACAGCTTTTCCTCATATATTGCAGAAATTGGGAGCATCAGACATGTTTCAATTTCGCTGCGCATGGGGGAAGTGATTTTTTGGCGTGCTGGACCATAAAGATCATTTGCGACGCCTTTAAAGCGAGTACGTTACATGTATGTCTATAAAAGCGAGTGTTTGTGATCAAGGTGCAGGCAGGTGGACATTTACGTTAAGGAAATTTTACGTTATAGTTTGTATGATATTTTAGGTGCTGAAGGTGGAGGTTGGGATGGGGACATCTCCCTGATGTCTAAATGGTTTTAATTTTACTTTACTCCTCCACAAAATAATTTGTAGTTTGGGTCGGGGCGGGGCTGCGCATGAGATATACGAAGTTTATGCATTGCCCATATAGTTTTGCACGTTATATGATTTTGTATTGACAACATGGAAGACTACCCTGTATTTGTATTTTGCATGCTGGCGCAGCTAAGCATAGTCCGAGAATGCTTTCATTGATGCGTTTGAGTGAGGAAAGACAATACCACCCAACAATAACCAGTAATTACCAGCAATATAGTAATTACGTGTTTGGATGTTCTTCTTAGTTTGGATGTTCTTCTTAGTTTGGATGTTCTTCTTCTTGGATGTTCTTACGTGTATTGGAGTGTTCTTCAGAACACTCCAAACCGTAGCATCGAAAAGAAAAAAGTAAAAGTACAAAAATCCTAGAATCTCAAACTAGCGATTGTGGTCGACAAATATGACGGAGGTGAGACATTTGTGGTGCAATTGCGCGCGATGTTTAATCCGGTGGACAAACTCATGTGACGTCGCGCTGCTTCATTTTTTTATATTTCACACCCGATGTGTCTGCAGATTGGTGTGATTTTAACCAGTGAATAACTTGCTGATATTTAATTCCCAAAGAAACAATAGAGGAAGAAGTTGGCAGGTAGGCTTCAACAAGTCCAGTCCATGCCTTTTTCTGATTTCTGCGCGTTGTTTCTATATTAATGCCAGATACCTAACTACCTACCTACCATATTTGAGTATTATTGTGCTTTAAGGTGGTAACAAGAGAAGTTTTCACACACATTTCCTCCATAGAGCAGGCGAATTGGTTAGTTTTGGTAGTAAGTTTGTGCTTTAAGGTGTTTTATGAATTCTTGTAATTTATCATTCGAATGCAATGTTTATGAAAGTGACTAAGATGATGGGACCACTCATTTTTTTGTACAAATGCTCACTTTTCAGGTTGTGAGCAAAATAACACCAAAAAATTGGCTTTGAGTTAGATAACATAGCATAAAAAGAAATGTATAAAAAATAAAATAAAAATTCAGCATAACCTAACTAACCTAGCCTAACCTCCCTTTGGAGAAAAGAAAACAATAAAAGTTGGAAAAAGTTAAAGCATTATATTTTCTGAAGATTTTCAAAATTTACAAACCTAACCCAACCTAACATAACCAAACATGAGTTGCTCTTGAAGACAAAATTCGTTGTAAATTTGCGGTTTAAGGTGTTTTTTTCTTTCTTTTTTCTTCAGAATACCATGTTCATGAGGGTGACTAAGATGATGGGACCACTTATTTTCTGTGCAATCGCATTTTTTTATTGGAAAAAATTGACAAATTTGTTAACTTAGAAACCCTAACCTGACCTAACCTAACCAAACCTAACCCATTTGTTAGCTTTATGGAAACAAATGTGTGTAAAAACTTGTCTTGTTACCATCTTAAAGCAAAATAATACCGGTTTAGTTAGGTTAGGCTAGTTTAGATTTTTCAGTTGGAAAATTTGTCAAAAATTTGCCAAAATTTTCTAAAAATAAGAAATTTTTCCTTCAAATGCAGCTGACGTTAGGTTAGGCTAGGTTTGGTTCGGTTCTCTGATTTAGAACATTTTCAGAGAATATATTGCTTTAAAAAAAAAAAATTCCAAATACTAGATAGGATATACTAGATCAGGTTATGTTTGTTATAGTTATTAGGTTATCGTATGGATTCACTAATGAGTGAATCCATACCATTCCCACTGGAGTCTAAAAGCTCCATCATAACCTTACTTCTATAACGTATATCACAAGTACCCATTTCGATTATACTGCTCACTCAGGACAATATAGAAGTCAATGAATGAAAGTGTTACTTCATTACCTGCATTGTTAATGTAAACAGAAAGAAGTCCTTTGAACCATATGTAATGTCCTTCACAGTGCTGCTCCATCCACCTCCAACACCAACCCTGACCAAACTTCAGGAGCGCATCCATCTCCAAACAGCCTGCGGAACAAGGTACGTATTGCAGCAAGAGTACAATGATCTGAATTCCACGGTTTCCCTGTTGCCTAATTGTCCATCCTTGCCTATCCATGTAGGAGATGTTTGACTTTCCTCAAACTGTCTGGAGAACTTGGGAGTTTAGACCCAAATAACTAACTCATTCGATGTACCGACCCGTGCAATTATAAATTATACACCCTTTTGTGCAATCGCTATGTGGTGAGCAGGGGAGGAATGCCAGCTAAAATTTATCCGCCTGGAATAGACTCGAGTAAAGAGCTGACAAATGAAGAAGCTCTTATGGATAGGTATCACACAGCACCGCCGACATCAGCGAACACTCACCCGACTGCATTGTTCATGTTCATGAGCGCAACACGTGGTAGCAGTTTGTAGAACTGGCCCGACTGCCATGGTGGGCGATCCCCAGCATGACCAGTAGGCAGTGCCGCTCCAGAAGGCTGCACAGTGCATATATATGGCACACGGAATGTGGAATATGGTATACATTCCTCACATATCACGTGCCACGGCGAAGCGCAGCTTTGTTTCGGGCGACGGACATGACCTTTGTTTCATCATCGGCCTCTGCACTACTGCGATGTCAACTGGGTCATTGTTCCATTGACCTTGGAGCCGTTTATCCGGCATATGCGCCGGCATCGGCGTAGGATGAGCACGGCGTTTGCAAAACTCAACGTTTGTAAACAGCGCGACCAACAGTCTAAACAAATTTGGTGTAGACTCGAAATGGGTGATGAAAGCGCTGACGGAGAGCCAGGCGCCTACACGGGCTCCGAGTGCTCCTGGGAGTGCCCAGAGTGCCTTTGTGGGTCCGTGCAGACGGTGGCATGTCACCAGCCACCGCCTGTGGGCGAAGGCCACGTGGCCCACGTGCTCCCGTGGGCTGGTGGTGGGTGGAACGCCAAGTGAATGGCACCCCGGACACGGCCTCACTCTACTGTGTTTGAGCTCCAAGTGCAGCGATGAATGCACTGCGAACAACAGAAACATAAACTGCAGCCGCACAGAAGATAGCAAAACAAAGACAACAGAAACACGAACTGCAGCCGCACAGAAGATAACAAGACAGATGCATTGCATGTGTTCTCAGAAGTGCAGTAGGTGCATGAGATGACTTTCAGTAGGGTGACCAACTATATGTGCAGCGCCCGCTGCTACCGAACTTGCAAATCCACTGAAGAGTACGCAACCTAAGTTCCATTCAAATTTAAGCTTGTTTGTATCATTAAGATAAGGATCAGTGATCCAAATTATTGGCATGGTGTTGGTTTTCATGACCACTGATCCGAATTGCAATTAGTCGACGAAAGGCATTCAGAATCTGAGCTCCTCACTCGGAATCAAGACAATGTATTGCCACCCAAAGTCACTGCGACGTATGAAACGCACCACTTAAATAGTTCCTTGTCATGAATTCCACCCAATCTCAAACGTCCCTCTCGGGTAGGCGCCAGCTCAACTTATAAAGGACATGGTGGCGCAATGTGAACAATTAAATTGTCCATTAACTCCCAAACTTCGGCACATCCTTGTCCGAATTGTCAGCAGGAGTTCACTGGAAGCTGCAGATAAGCACTGCTTGTTTAACAGTCACCAAGCCTCATCCTTCATGCTCAGGCACCCCAGCCGTGGCATCTCTTGAGTTGCCAATATTAAGAAAAGTTCTGCTTCAAAGGAAGAGCCTGCATTGAAGGCATCCAACTTCGACAGTGAAACTGTCTGTGGGATGTTTCACCGATTCAAAAACGCTCCAACTGAGATCTGCGACAGTTGTTCGACATAGGGATGTATGAACAGTAACCATAGCTTCATAATTAGAGCTGAACGCCACTTGTGCACACTTTATCGCGCTAGGTTTGCATTCATTCGTCACCTAGACCAGTAGAAGGCGATGCGTCCCTCAACCCAAATCATGAACATCAATAACGTAATAATAATGTAACAACGTATATATATATATATATATATATATATATATATATATATGCATGCACTAATGGTGTGAGAAGTACAGGTGCACAGGCACATGGCAGATGAGGCACCACGTGGAAGCCTGTTGACACGAAGGACGGTCTGATGATCAACCAGGTTGAAGGGTCAAGGTCAATCAGTTCAGATGCTAAGATCGGTTGAGTTTGGCCGGAGAGGAATTCACTGGTCTTATAATCGATTTGAGCGACCGAAGTCAAATATGTCAGGTCAGACTATCGAGACCACTCGGACCAGAACCAGAACAAGCGCAGCGAGAAGCGCTCTCGCTGCGCTCTCGCTGCGCCTCATCGAGCCAGACTTCCGACATTCGTCCCGGTCTGGTGACCTGAGGCCGGTTCAGCCGGCGCCGGGGCTGGACGGACCCTAACTCCTGCACCCCTGTCGTCCCGACGGCGCCAGAGCGAGGTCAGCCAGCCAGGACCCTAACTCCTGCACCCCTGTCGTCCCGACGGCGCCAGAGCGAGGTCAGCCAGCCAGGACCCTAACTCCTGCACCCCTGTCGTCCCGACGGCGCCAGAGCGAGATCAGCCAGCCAGGACCCTAACTCCTGCACCCCTGTCGTCCCGACGGCGCCAGAGCGAGGTCAGCCAGCCAGGACCCCTGGGGCCGGACGGACCCTAACTCCTGCACCCCTGTCGTCCCGACGGCGCCAGAGCGAGGTCAGCCAGCCAGGACCCTAACTTCTGCACCCCTGTCGTCCCGACGGCGCCGGAGCGAGGTCAGCCAGCCAGGACCCCTGGGGCCGGACGGACCGGCATCAGCGGCGCGGCTCCATACCGCATACTTCGACCGACCGACACGCTGACAAGAACCAGCCCGCCCTCCGCCGCCGCTCTGCCCGGAAACGAGCAAAACAAATAAACTGTCATTGCCAGAAAACCGGCACGGGGCTGGCACTGCAGGACCGATGCCGTGCATGCCGGACACTTCCTGTCGACATTACATTGTGATCAGCTTCCCAAAAGATGTTCGCTGCATTTTAAACGTGGTTTTGATCCCGACTCTATTTGAGACTCTGTTGGTGAACTGCATCAACGCGTTTTGTTCCTGTTGGTTTTTATTTTCGTTCCTGTTGCCGGTCAAGCCTAAGACCGGCAGGGTGTGGTGTCCGATGAAGTGAATGATGGCGGCGGTTGAGATCCCAGCTGACCGACAAGCCCTGGTTGGTATGTTTTTTTGTTTTGTTTTTTTTCCTCCATCTTTAGCAGAGGCCAAGTGCCATCTCCTGGTGATCTGGTGGTCTGATCTGGTGGTCTGAACTGGTGGTCTGATCTGGTGGTCTGATCTGGTGGTCTGATCTGGTGGTCTGATCTGGTGGTCTGATCTGGTGGTCTGATCTGGTGGTCGTTTGCTAGTGCGTCTGCGCTGCGCACGGCCAGACGGCATGGCAGAACTCATCTGGGAAGGATGCAATTATTGGAGGCAGGATTGAGAAGACCTGGCTGCTGATTCTCGTCACATCCGGAGATCAAGCTACGTAGCTCCCCGCCGAGTCGAGTTCCCTACCCACCCACTCCAGCGCTGTCTCGTAGGTGCCATTCTCAGGGCATTTACGAGAAGCTCCACCCCTCGGGTGACGTAAGCTACCCGGCCCACTAGTAGGTTGCTCGCCGGACTAGCCGACAGCTCCCCTCTACTAGTTGGTTGAGGGCTCGAAAAGACCTGGTGTCTCGCAGATTCAATCGAGCAAAGAAGCTGCCCGCTGTCCTAAGACCCCGCCCACCCTCACCCAGCTGTCTCGTAGGTGTCCTTATTAGGGCATCTACGGGAAGCTCAGCCCCCCCTCCCCGGGTGACGTCAGCCACCCGGGCCACTAGTTGGTTGTCAGCCGGATTAGCCGGCCGACGCCACTAGTCGGTTGCTCGCCGGAATAGCCGGCGTAGCCCCTCTCCCACTCCCCTTCGGCCCAGCGGTGCTCTTGAGCGCCGTCGGGAAACCGACTTGTATCAGCGGTCAGTTTTGATTGTTTTTGTCCCATCCCACCCAATAGGTTAGAGCCGACAGAGGTACCTTTCTGGTTTAATGGATCGGGCTAGCGGTCTTTGGCCGTGACTGCGCCCGCCTCTGTTCGGCTACTCCCATCCCTCCAAACACTGTGTCTCTCTACCGCTTTCGCACGACAGTTCTCTTGACACCTTTCCTTGCAGCACCCCTTCAGGGTGCCTCTCTTGTCAGCACCCCTTCAGGGCGCCCTTACCAGACTCACTCACCCCTCCCCTCTCTCCTCAGGGGTCCAACCCCGCCCCGGCATGCCCGGGGACCCCCGCCCTCCCCGGAGGGCGGACGCCGGCCGCACCCAGGAGCCCGGGCCCCACCACCGCGAGATCTACCGCGCACTACTGGTAAGGGTGCGTGACCCAACCCAGGCCAGGGCCCTCCTCCACCTGAGCCATTTCCTGGCTCACCCTGTTGAGGCGGTAGTTGCGGACCGTCTCAACAACACCTTCGTCACGGTGTTTGCTCCGGAGCTGGCACACTTCCCAGAGGAGGAGCTCCTGGAGGAGCTGACCCCGCAAGGCGTCTGTGAAGTCGTCCGTCTGGGACGCCCCTCCGCATCGACCCCGAGCCCCCTACTGAAAGTTGGGTACAGGTCGCTCGCCCCGCCGACGCACCTGTACGCTGGGTACCTTAGGTACCCCTACCGCCCGTGGACCCCACCGCCCAAGCGCTGTGGTTTTTGTCAGCGCTATGGCCACCACAGTGGGGTCTGTCTCGCCTGCAACCCGGTGTGCGACCATTGTGCTGAGGCACAAACCACGGCCCAGTGCGAGGCCCAGGAGCCGCGATACGCAGCCTGCGCGGGCCCACACCCCGCCTCATACCCCGCTGCCCAGTCTGGCTGGAAGCAAAGAGGCAGCAGCAACAGCGCCGGACAGACCCCCCCCAGCACCGCCCTCGACGTAGAGGCCAACCTTTGCCTGGGGCCAATCGCTCCTCCAGCCACTCTAGCCTAACCCGGCCGAGGCGACCGCCCGCCCGCTGACCCGTGTGCCCACGCACACCGAGCACCCGCTCACCCACTCCAACCCCGCACCGGCCTTGCGCCCTGCTCCCGTCGCAGGACCATCCGCCTCCAGCCCCCCCCGGAGTCGAACGGCTGCCACGCCCCCTCGGGATCGGGCCCCCTCCGCGCCGCCCCCAGGACCACCCCAGTCCCCCCTCAACCCAGCCTCCCTCTCGGGATCAGACCTCCATGGCAACGCCTCATCAGGACCTCCCCTCTCCCTCCACCTCCCCATCGCAGTCCTCACAGGACAGCCCTGACCCCCATCGCACACTCGGGAATCCCCCAAGGACCCAGAGCAAGCAGTCACACCAGAGTCGTCCGATTATGAATCGGACGACTCTGCCTCACCATCACCGCCACACACGCGGCTGCGGGAGCGTGATCACAACCATTAATGCAACCCACCATTGAATTCTTGCTCCAATGGAATACGAGGTCACGCATATCCCATTGGGCAGAATTCAAGGAATATATTATCAAAAATAAACCATTGATTGCCGTCGTTCAGGAGACCCGATGGCGCGACAATGACCCATATAATTTTAATATCTTTGGTTATTCCCTCTATACCAACAACATAAATTCTACATCCCGCGGCGGCTGGGTTGCCTTATTTATCTCAGACACCCTCCTCCATCGTCAGATCAACATTGTTAATAACCTAAACTTTATTGCTGTTTCTGTCCAAATTGCACAACTAGAGCTCACTATACTCTCTCTTTATCTCTCACCTTCTCTTACACTATCCTTATCTTCTGTGACCGACCTCTTCGGTCTCCTTCCTCACCCCTGTCTGCTGCTGGGTGAGTTTAATGCCCACCACCAGGCATGGGGCTGTCACACCACATCACCTCGCGGACACCACATCGAAACACTCAACACCCACAACATGGTCTTTTTAAATGACCAAACACCCACACACAACACCGACATCGCCCCGTTCCGTTCATCTGCCATTGACCTGTCTTTGGCCTCGGCCTCCATCTCACCCCTCTTTTCTTGGCATGTACAACCCGACCCCCTCTTTAGCGATCACCTTCCCATTCATATCATGCTTGAACGCTCAGCCCAGGCCAGAGATTACTCATTTGTACCCCGCTGGAATGTTCGCAAGGCCAAATGGTAGTACCACAGAGGCCAAAGGCCAAAGTACCACAGACGGTACGGGAGCTGCCTGGTGCGGTGGACCCAACTTTGGCCAAATAAAATTAACACCACACACTCGGTTTACACTTCAGAGTTAGTCGCAATCTTCGCCTGTCTACACCACATTATTCAACACCACATCACCACACCAACCATCATCTGCACTGACTCACGTTCATCCATCGACGCTCTAGCAGCCATACACAACACTACACACCCCACACTTCACGCTATCCGTCAACTCTATCACACACATCATGCTCATCTTCAACTCACAATGCTCTGGGTCCCTGGCCACATGGGGATTCCGGCCAACGAGCGGGCGGATGAGCTCGCTCGTCGAGCCCCAACCAAACCCACCCCCAACCTCCCAGTTCCCCCCTGTGACCTTTTGTCCCTCAGCAACCAATTATTCAACACATATCTCCAGGCATGTTGGAACCACAAGACTACACATTTACACCACATTAAACCCCTTCTCGACAAATGGCCCTCTTCCCGACAACACACACGCTCACATGAGATCCTCTTTGCTCGACTCCGACTCGGGCACACCAAACTCACACATGATTTCCTCTTCCACCAACTTCGCCGCGCTCCGCCTTGCCAAACATGTGATGTACATAACTCTGTGGAACATTTCTTACTTATCTGCCCTGCCTACCAATTACAACGTCGCCACCTTCTTTCCTACATTGCCCAACATCGGATTCCACTTTCACTGCCAAGCCTTCTCGGTGACAAATACCCGGAGCTCATTGAGCTACTATTTACATTCTTGCACAGCACCAAACTTGAGGAAGTAATTTGAAGTCAAAAGCTATTATCTCCGTCATCGCAAAACACATACATATAGGTTATATCACACTAGGTAGGCAGAGACCGATCCAATTTGGCCATAACGGACGGTTCTCCTTATAAATTGTGCTTGGTTTTTTACCTACGGGTTTTCCAAGCTGCTTGGTTTTTTCACCTTCTCAGGTTTTTTCCAAGCTCTAACTCAAACATACACCTACACATACAAGGTCGGGCCCGACGCCCACGACTCGCCATGGGCGTCGGGCCTCCGCTTCGCTTTTCAGGTCGCAGGTGGGCAGTGGAGCCTCTCCGCAGGTTACGATGCTGCCCACCCTCCAAGTGTCCTTCTAAGTGTCGTGTATGTATGTATGTATGTGTATGTTTCACCTGTATATGTATGTATCGGCCCTTACGCCACGTTCCTTGCTTGCTGGCCTCTCATCTTTCCTCTCTTTCTTATTCGATGTAACCGGATGCCACATAAGCCGGATTAAAGTAACTCTTTCCTTAACGTAGCATATCTCTAGCGGATGGCACTTTGCCTCTGCTAAAGATGAAAACAAAAAACTAGTTGGTTGCTCGCCGGATTAACCGACGAACGACGAATAACGAACGAACCAACCGACTCTGGTGGGCCACTGGCTCCCCAGTGGTCCACTGGAGGTTGGTGTTCCTTCAGCTGACACGCTGGACGAGGCCCTGGGCAGAAGCGACACAAGTTTGGAAGCAGGGATTATCTGTTCCCCTTGATCCACCAGAGTCATTAGTGATGCCATGGATCACTCGTGACGGTGCAGTACCACGGCTCGTGGCGTCACAGTCCTCGGCACTTGGTCTCATCACTAGTGATGTCACAGTCCCATGGCTCGTGACGTCACAGTCTCGGCACTTGGTCTCATCACTAGTGATGTCACAGTCCCATGGCTCGTGACGTCACAGTCTCGGCACTTGGTCTCATCACTAGTGATGTCACAGTCCCATGGCTCGTGACGTCACAGTCTCGGCACTTGGTCTCATCACTAGTGATGTCACAGTCCCATGGCTCGTGACGTCACAGTGTCGGCATTTGGTCTGATCACTCGTGACGTTACGGTCTCGGGACTTGCGCTTTTGTCTGATCACTTGTGATGGTACAGTCTCAACACGGTCCCAGGGATCACCTGCGGACATAGTCAACTGCACTCGAGTGCACCATGGTCCCTCAAGCATGCAAAGCCAGCCGTGCCTGAAACACAGCCCTTCAAAGCCATACAGGACACATTTGTCATCATTTCCGGTCGGTGCCCGTGGCGTCTGTGGACTCTGGATCCTTCAGCGCGGCTGACAGAAGACACAGAGTCGGTCTTCATGTCGCGCGGAAACCTGAGAAGCCTGTCACAGTGGCCGGCTTCATGTGCGCGTCTCGTCTGTACGACTGGACTAGCTTGCATGTGCATGCACTCCAACGATTGGGTCACGCTTCAAAGCCAGGCACATGTGTGTGTGTGTGTGTGTGTGTGTGTGTGTGTGTGTGTGTGTTTACGCTGGATCACTTATGAACAACTATCCATAGGTGGATATGTCAGTCGCTGTTGATGGTGATATTTATAGACGCTTGATGCCTTCCCAGGAATACTTTTCAAAACGGTTGCCGTTAGTGTTTTGCAATCTTATGTTCTTGGCCATGGATATATTTGGGGAGAGTATGCGGTAAATCGACAAGTTCATGCCAAATTCGAGCATTAAATCCTCTTAGCAAGCCAGAGATATTGAAAATATTTCAGGATTGTTCAGCGCATCTGGCAAAATAGCTGGCTGGAATGTTGAAATGAGCATGACATGTTGCATGATGGCGATATCCTTAGCTTTTAAGATTATAGCGTTGGTTTCCTGAATATGCTACAATGAAAAGACCACATTATATTCCAAAGACCGGTCAAAAAGCCTACCTGGTGGTCCTGGCCGGGCTTTCTAAACGGACTTTCATTCTTTATATTTACCACCCATATTGTAGATCTTGTTAGTTCTGAACGATCTATAGAGAGAACAACAGCTTCGTGTTAACAGAAGATAACCTCACATTTCTGTTCTCTGAATAACTTGTTCTAAGGTAAGCATTCAATGTGTTAACGTCTCTGGTGCCGTTTCAGTAGTTCCTGTCACACGCTGGCAGCTCAGTTTTATTCTGAACTTGGAAAATGCCATCCTGCGGAGCACCTCAAAGTTCATGATTTTAATATCAGAATCAATTAGAACCCCTGAGAACCAAATTACCACAAAACGATGCACTTTTCCCAGAATGGTGCCAGAACATGCTGGCTGGAACAGCCCTCTCACGGTCACAGTCAATGTTAGCTTAGTACGGAACGTTTATAATTTATTAGCTATAATATCTGGTGGAACGGTGAATAAGTTTGCAATTTGGGTGGGAGTAGGCTAATTGGCCATCATCGTCCTAAGATGATTACATTCTTGGTATTTCCTTTTGGTGTTCCCCGAGATGGCTCCGAAAGCGTATGGACGGGAATAAAATGACATTGAAAGGTAAAAGTGACATCCATTGGCAAACAACTCCGAGAAGATTCCTTCGGAACTTGAATACGGCGCAACTACAGCTACGGTTGAATGCGATGTGATTCTTTGAATGTCCATTCAGGAAGTCATACTACTGTACACAGGGGTGGAAGCAAGCGCGCACTAGGCTTCCACGGCAATTCCTTGGCATATATATCGCCTATATTTACATAATTTCAGTGCACTGTTGGATATACCTTCCCACCAGCTGGAGGGTAGCCGGGCGGTGCTAATGCCGATCCAGGGGCGTGGGAGCGACAGGAAAAGTATGGGGGAGAGATAATTATCGGGGATGTCATTTCCCGAAGTCACGCCACTGACTTAGAAAATATATCAAGGAGGTACGCTCAAGTGCCACTGAGTGGGTGCCTTTTACACTCAGAGGGGCGCCTTTGGCTAAAAACTTCACGTGGAGAGGAGGTGCACTCGGAGCATCCTGTAGAGGCGCCTTTCTTCAGTCAGAAGGGGCACCGCCGAAAAGTGGGGCGCTACCCCGTTAACTACCGCATGTGCTTCCCCACCGTTCGGTCGGCTGCGCATGTGCGGCGTCGCCGCGGGATGGGGTCGGGGTGGGGAGCGGGCACGCCGGCTGGTTGGGGTCGGGGTGGGGAGCGGGCACGCCGGCGGGTTGGGGTCGGGGTCGGGAGCGGGCACGCCGGCGGGTTTGGGTCGGGGTGGAGAGCGGGCACGCCGGCGGGTTGGGTCGGGGTGGGGAGCGGGAACGCCGGCTGGTTTGGGTCGGGGTGGGAGCGGGCACGCCGGCGGGTTGGGGTCGGGGTGGGAGCGGGCACGCCGGCGGGTTGGGGTCGGGGTGGGAGCGGGCACGCCGGCGGGTTTGGGTCGGGGTGGAGAGCGGGCACGCCGGCTGGTTGGGGTCGGGGTGGGGAGCGGGAACGCCGGCGGGTTGGGGTCGGGGTGGGGAGCGGGCACGCTGGCGGCGCTGTGCCCACTGGTCGCCGTCTGGAGTCCTGGACCAGAGCGGCGAGGCGGCCGGCTCGGCGACACTGGTCTGGCTATGAAGTCATGTTGTGAGTCACGTCTGGTCAGATGTGCTGGCCGTGACGCACGACATGTACATCACGGTGCCTAGTGTCGTGTCTCGCGCCGTCTGGTCTGGGGGTACGTCTGGTCAGATGTGCTGGCCGTGACGCACGACACGTACATCACGGTGCCTAGTGTCGTGTCTCGCGCTGTCTGGCTGGGGTACGTCTGGTCAGGTATGCTGGCCGTGACGCACGACACGTACATCACGGTGCCTAGTGTCGTGTCTCGCGCTGTCTGGCTGGGGTACGTCTGGTCAGGTATGCTGGCCGTGACGCACGACACGTACATCACGGTGCCTGGCGCCGTCTGGCTGGGGGTACGTCTGGTCAGGTGTGCTGGCCGTGACGCACGACACGTACATCACGGTGCCTGGCGCCGTCTGGCTGGGGTACGTCTGGTCAGGTGTGCTGGCCGTGATGCACGACACGTACATCACGGTGCCTAGTGCCGTGTCTCGCGCCGTCTGGCTGGGGTACGTCTGGTCAGGTGTGCTGGCCGTGACGCACGACACGTACATCACGGTGCCTAGTGTCGTGTCTCGCGCCGTCTGGCTGGAGTTACAGTCGGTTACATAATTATGTTCCAGTATACCTTCACTGTGGCTGGCCATTAGGAACGTAGGCTGTGCCGCTTCACAGCATTATTGGCAGGGAATAATGTGCCGTTTCACAGTTAGGTTACTTGACAGTCTACCAGGTTGACCACGGGCCAGTGTCCAAGGACAGCAGCTCGCGTTTGCGGTCGTCACGTGACCATTTTCCCTGCAGTCATGAAATGACAGAGACGGAACCATGCTCTTCCTGCCTTGTATTCCTCAGTCGGACAAACAACATTGGCAGTTCAGTGAACAGGCTAATACTGGACTCCTGTAAAGAAACAATTGATCGATATTAATTTCAGACTTCGGAAACACAGTCGGCAGGCAATGAGCTGGAAAGGCTGGAAGTAACTCGGTTGCAAAGGGTGCAGCGAAAGGAGAGGAGAGGTTGTCAATGAAGCATCCTCTTGTGCTAATGATAGAATTTCCACCTTCTACACTTTCTTGCTGACATCAGATTGGTGGACAGGGTGATTGATCGCTGGACTAAAATAACACCTGATCCATTGGAAACCCAAGTTGGTGGACATACGTCATACGTTGCATGGTGTATACTTATATATTATTGTATATGTTGCGCACTGTGTGGCGAGAGGGATATTCATGTCTGTGCAGCTAAGATGTTTCTTCAAACGGATACCATATAGCATATTTTCCAATCAAAGGCTTTTAGTTTATATTGTTTCAGCACGAAATGCAACCGGACCATTCGTCATTCTTTGTGAAACCACTTTTAAGTATTTGAAGATGGAGCAGCATTTAATGTCATATTCTGTATCATGATTGCAGCATGAACAGCACAGATAAAGTCCCATGGGGCCAGTGGAATACCCTTCGCAGGACCAAGGTCATTCTATCATTTTTGGCCCATACGATGTCACTCGTGTGAAGTTCAGTGCGACTGGAATTCCTTAAATTTATATTTGACGAAAGCTGAACCGACTTCGATGCTGTACTTTTGAGAACTTCATACGATCATACGATCGACTTCGTGTGGCTAGACAATTCTAGAATGACCTTAGTCCTGGAAAGTGTACTTCACTGGCTCCATAGCGGGGCGTTATTTATGTCGCACATGCTGCAATCCAACACACAAAATGTGGCAGTACATGCTGCTTCATCTTCAAATACTTAAAAGTGGTTTCACACAGAGTATTGGACGGGCCGGTTGCATTTCGTGCTGAAGCAATACAAACTTAAAGCCTCTGATTGTAAAATAAGTCGGATGGTATACCTTTGAAGACATGTTCTAACCGCACAGAAATCTGAGTATTTTGCTTGCCACGTATTACACAATATATACAATAATATAATAACATGTTACATATGCCATACTACATATGACGTACACCGAACAACATGGGCTCCTCAGTGAAACAGGTGTAATTTTAAGTAATTAAGCGATTTGTCAATTAGTCTGAATTAAGCAAGCAAGAGTGAAGTTTAGAAATTCTATCGTTATTTTAGCACAAGAGAATCCTTCATTGACATCATAAACCTCTCCTCCCCTTTCGCTACACCCTTTGCAATCGAGCTCCTTCGAGTCTTTCCAACTCAATCAGTGTTGCCGAAGTCCAAAAGCCATAGCGATCGACTGTTTCACGTCGACAGGAGTCCAGCGGTTGCCTGCTCACTGAACTGACAGTGTTGTTTGTCCGACTGAGGTACACAACCCGTCCTTGGACACTGGCCCGTGGTCAACCTGGTAGACTGTCACGTGACGCCTAACTGTGAAGCGGTGCAGTATTTCCTGCCAATAATTGTTGTTAAGCTGCGCAGCCTACGTTCCTAGCGACCAGCCATAGCAAAGGCATACTGGAACATACTTCGATAGCCGACTGTGTCAGGTGGACTATACTTCTGGCCGCACCAGCCCGGCACAGTCCATGGATTGATCCTGTTCTGCAGTCCGCACGGCTAGGACAACACCGGTCTGTCGATGACCCATGGCAGCCCATGAGCGTCTGTTGCCGAACCTCGCACCCTCTGGGCGCTGTCTCTCGCCCTGGTGATGTCATGCTGTGCTCTCGCCTAGCGCCCACTACAAAGTCTGTTGCCGAACCTCGCACCCTCTGGGCGCTGTCTCTCGCCCTGGTGATGTCATGCTGTGCTCTCGCCTAGCGCCCACTACAAAGTCTGTTGCCGAACCTCGCACCCTCTGGGCGCTGTCTCTCGCCCTGGTGATGTCATGCTGTGCTCTCGCCTAGCGCCCACTACAAAGTCTGTTGCCGAACCTCGCACCCTCTGGGCGCTGTCTCTCGCCCTGGTGATGTCATGCTGTGCTCTCGCCTAGCGCCCACTACAAAGTCTGTTGCCGAACCTCGCACCCTCTGGGCGCTGTCTCTCGCCCTGGTGATGTCATGCTGTGCTCTCGCCTAGCGCCCACTACAAAGTCTGTTGCCGAACCTCGCACCGTCTGGGCGCTGTCTCTCGCCCTGGTGATGTCATGTTGTGCTCTCGCCTAGCGCCCACTACAAAGTCTGTTGCCGAACCTCGCACCCTCAGGACGCTGTCTCTCGCCCTGGTGATGTCATGTTGTGCTCTCGCCTAGCGCCCACTACAAAGTCTGTTGCCGAACCTCGCACCCTCTGGGCGCTGTCTCTCGCCCCGATGATGTCATGCTGTGCTCTCGACTAGCGCCCACTACAAAGTCTGTTGCCGAACCTCGCACCCTCTGGGCGCTGTCTCTCGCCCCGATGATGTCATGCTGTGCTCTCGACTAGCGCCCACTACAAAGTCTGTTGCCGAACCTCGCACCCTCAGGGCGCTGTCGGTCGTCCTGATGTCACGGTGTGCTCTCGCCTAGCACCCACTCGAGCTCTGTTGCCGAACCAGCTGGCTCGATTCATTGCAAAGGCATCTTCGCTTGATCTTGGGATCATCAGCCACTTGGCCGCTGGCGGTTATACGACCTGCACTCACCAAGATCAAGAACAAGGCCGCGCGCTGGCACGAGGAGCTACGACGTGACGGCTTCTGAGCCGACCCGGCATTACATCCCAGTCAGCATCACGACCTGCCGCCGTGGCTGCACCGTCGATAGTGCACGTGCAGCCAAGTCTGCTGAACACGCGTCGTTCCGTTTGGGGTTTCAAGTGTGTGACGAAACTGTGCGCCGTTCTACGGTCGGTGTCGGGGTTACTCCCGACCAGCACTATTGCACGCCGGCGGTCCGTGGCGGGGTTACTCCCGACCAGCACTATTGCACGCCGGCGGTCGGTGTCGGGGTTACTCCCGACCAGCACTATTGCACGCCGGCGGTCCGTGTCGGGGTTA
This sequence comes from Ashinkailepas kermadecensis, assembly GCA_034440615.1. Lineage (NCBI taxonomy): Eukaryota > Metazoa > Arthropoda > Thecostraca > Neolepadidae > Ashinkailepas > Ashinkailepas kermadecensis. Next base: position 374,378 of record JAOTOM010005181.1, read on the forward strand.
CTCCCGACCAGCACTATTGCACGCCGGCGGTCCGTGGCGGGGTTACTCCCGACCAGCACTATTGCACGCCGGCGGTCCGTGTCCGGGTTACTCCCGACCAGCACTATTGCACGCCGGCCATAAACGCCAGCCGCAAGTGCCAAGGCAGACGGCCACCACTGCAAATGGTCATTTGGCCCGCCACGGACGCTAAGATAAAGCCGTTTGCACTGATTTTAGTGCACGTAATCCGTGAAGTGCGGGTACGTGAGGTGCTTTAGTCCGAGCGTACATAACACGTAGCTGATCTCTTGACAGAGATCATCGGCCACTATCACTTTCATCCACAGACATAACCGACCGATAATTCTACAAAAACAGCCCTGATCCGCATGATTCTAACGAATAAATGAACTCGATCTTTGAAGAGATAGAGACTCGACAAATCATGCATGTGATGCTGTCTATCCTCTTTTTCCCTCTCTCCCTCTCTACCTGTCACCTCCCCATCCCAATATGTCTGGCTGTCATCTGTTTGTCTGTCATCTTCCTGTCTCACTCGCTCTCGCCTCAGCACTCTCTCATTTTGTGAGGATAAGAAACCTGACAACAGTGACGAGTGGCTACTTTGGGTCGTCAAAATGGAACACAGGGAAGGCTGCTACCGTATCGATATTTAACAGAAAGCCAGTTACCAAAGCAAATCTCAGATATATCAAGGGCATTGACGGCCTAGACTTACCATAATATTCGGAGACATGTTGCGTCCCCCCCCCCCCCACGCCCTTTACTTTTCCATGTCTGAAGTCGCTTTGATGTCCAACAAATATGTTGACAGAGACAAGCCAAGCTACTTCGTGCGGAAACCGACTGCAGCCATTTCGACCTCCGATCGTTTCCTCTCCGTAATTAGTGCGTCGACACGGAAGAGGATCACTTGTGTGTGCTGTGTGTTGTGTACTCCTGTGTGCTGTGTGTTGTGTGCTGTGTGCTGTGTACTCCTGTGTGCTGTGTGTTGTGTGCTGTGTGCTGTGTACTCCTGTGTGCTGTGTGCTGTGTGCTCCTGCGTGCTGTGTGCTGTATACTTCTGTGTGCTCTGTACTTCTGTGTGCTGTGAACTCCTGTGTGCTGTATGCTGTGTGTTGTGTGCTATGTGCTGTGTACTCCTGTGTGCTGTGTGTTGTGTACTCCTGCGTGCTGTGTGCTGTGTGCTGTATATTTATGTGTGCTGTGTGCTGTGTACTTCTGTGTGCAATGTGCTGTGTACTTCTGTGTGCTGTGTACTCCTGTGTGCTGTATGCTGTGTGTTGTGTGCTGTGTGCTGTGTACTCCTGTGTGCTGTGTGTTATGTACTCCTGCGTGCTGTGTGCTGTGTGCTGTGTACTTCTGTGTGCAATGTGCTGTGTACTTCTGTGTGCTGTGTACTCCTGTGTGCTGTGTGCTGTGTGGTGTGTGCTGTGTACTGTGTACTCCTGTGTGCTGTGTGCTGTGTACTCCTGTGTGCTGTGTGCTGTATACTTCTGTGTGCTGTGTGCTGTGTACTTCTGTGTGCTGTGAACTCCTGTGTGCTGTATGCTGTGTGTTGTGTGCTGTGTACTGTGTATTCCTGTGTGCTGTATGCTGTGTGTTGTGTGCTGTGTACTGTGTACTCCTGTGTGCTGTGTGCTGTGTACTCCTGTGTGCTGCGTACTCCTGTGTGATGTGTGCTGTATACTTATGTGTGCTGTGTGCTGTGTACTCTTGTGTGCTGTGTACTGTGTGCTGTGTACTGCTGTGTGCTGTGTACTGCTGTGTGCTGTGTGCTGTGTGCTGTGTATATATATTACCAGTGCACCACCTACGTGCAGACCCGGTCATTCCAATGTGTGAATGCTGCTGCCAGTGCAGAACGTGCCCTTGAACACATCTAAATACATCACTGTACAACGACAAGACTCGGGCCCGAATTCGTGATTGGGTGCATTATACTCCTCAGGACCAAAACAAAGACAAAGACGTATATTCAGATCATCCACAATACACTCGTGGCTATTACTGCCAATCGTCCAGTTTTAAAACAAAGATCCTCCATAAATAAGGGCAGTTACATGCGCACATGATTGCATACAATTGTTCACACCAGTGGCACAGAGAGAGTCAGCAATTACGATCAGATCCGCATACCCCCGCAGTTGGAGCATTGGACAAATATAACACATCGGCGCTCCAAACATGCAATTCCCTCTTACCATGTCCACCCACACAGCTACATATTCTTTCTACTTTCGTAAACTTGCGCTATATCTGAGCGCACAGGTCCCGGCTGTCCTTCCAGCTGAAGATGAAGCGTGCCAAATTCCACCATCTCGACGTGTCGAACATTTAACTCTGATTGCGTCTGCGGAATGCATCCTGTTGTGGAGCTTAACTTAGCCGGCGGGGGAATGTTCTCGAGTTGAACTTATGTTAGTTTCATGTTACTAGGCGCGATACAGAGCAATGTGATTACAGTAGGATTATTTTGGTATAAATTGCTCAGAAGATGGTTCCCCGGAACCGCGAAGGTCAATGCTTACCACATTTCACACAACAACAAAAAGCGCAATCTTATCCATTCAATCCGGTTTCCTCCCAGGGCGTAGCACAGTCGGCACCCTCACTCCCCTAGTCACCAGAATACAACACGCCAGATCACAACACCGGCACCCCCACTCCCCTAGTCACCAGCATACAACACTCCAGATCACAACACCGGCACCCTCACTCACCTAGTCACCAGCATACAACACTCCAGATCACAACACCGGCACCCTCACTCACCTAGTCACCAGCATACAACACTCCAGATCACAACACCGGCACCCTCACTCACCTAGTCACCAGCATACAACACTCCAGATCACAACACCGGCACCCTCACTCACCTAGTCACCAGCATACAACACGCCAGATCACAACACCGGCACCCTCACTCACCTAGTCACCAGCATACAACACTCCAGATCACAACACCGGCACCCTCACTCACCTAGTCACCAGCATACAACACGCCAGATCACAACACCGGCACCCTCACTCACCTAGTCACCAGAATACAACACGCCAGATCACAACACCGGCACCCTCACTCACCTAGTCACCAGCATACAACACGCCAGATCACAACACCGGCACCCTCACTCACCTAGTCACCAGCATACAACACGCCAGATCACAATACCGGCACCCTCACTCACCTGGTCACCAGCATACAACACTCCAGATCACAACACCGGCACCCTCACTCACCTAGTCACCAGCATACAACACGCCAGATCACAACACCGGCACCCTCACTCACCTAGTCACCAGAATACAACACGCCAGATCACAATATCGACACACAGTAGCCACCTGGTCACCAGAATGCAACATGCCAGATCCTTTCTGCCAACACCCTTTCTGACACCAATTTTCCCACAACCGGTCCAATGCAAGGATCCATGTTAGCCACTCTTCATATTTTGAGCTTGAACTCAGCACTACCAACCCTTCCACTAACCACAATCATGGGGGTCGCTACATAACTCGGATGGGGAGGACGAGAGGGATTTTAGGTTTACTTTTCCATGCGATGCCTGGGGCGGAATGCTGAGCTTCACGAAGTTTGAGGGACGCGTCCCATCCCCCCCCGTCTCCCATCGTGGTGACACACATACCTACAATTAATGTACGTAGGTGACATCGCCATTTGGACTTTGCATAAAACACTCAGCAATGCACTAGTTACCGTGAAGAAAAAAAATTAACACTACCCAAAACCTCACGGTGCCTGTCCTGCTGTACAGGACTCCATCACTCCAAATGGTTCCAGGCAGCGCGAAACAAATTTTTTTCAAAAAACACTTCAGCTATTCTGTGGAACAAAAGAAGCCAAAATGGTCGGGAAGATAAAGACATCACGCAATTGGGTACAAATTATCACCGATCCACTTTGCATGGAGAGTAGTGTGCCACGTGCAAATGTATTCCTGGGTCGCATTGCCTGGTCGTAAACACCCCCACCGCGCCTCGATATCTGATGTGCGGTAGTGCCGCCTCTGCCCAACCACCTCCTCAAACCTCCGCCCAACCTTCTCCCTGCACCTCTGCAGAACCTTCTTCCTGCACCTCTGTCCAGCTACCTCTTCACACCTCTGCGCTGCCACCTCCTCACATCTCTACCCAACCACCTCACACTTTTGTCCAGCCACCTTCTCTGACACTTGTGTCAAAATGAGCTGCCGAAGACCACATAAGACTTGGTCGGCCGGCCCGGGGCCGAGACAGGGGCGACGAGTGTGGCACGCGGCCGGCCGGCCCGGGGCCGAGACAGGGGCGGCGAGTGTGGCACGCGGCCGGCCGGCCTGGGGCCGAGACAGGGGCGACGTGTGTGGCACGCGGCCGACCGGCCTGGGGCCGAGACAGGGGCGACGAGTGTGGCACGCGGCCGACCGACCCGGGGCCGAGACAGGGGCGACGAGTGTGGCACGCGGCCGACCGGCCTGGGGCCGAGACAGGGGCGACGAGTGTGGCACGCGGCCGACCGACCCGGGGCCGAGACAGGGGCGACGAGTGTGGCACGCGGTCGACCGGCCTGGGGCCGAGACAGGGGCGACGAGTGTGGCACGCGGCCGGCCGGCCCGGGGCCGAGACAGGGGCGACGAGTGTGGCACGCGGCCGGCCGGCCCGGGGCCGAGACAGGGGCGACGAGTGTGGCACGCGGCCGGCCGGCCCGGGGCCGAGACAGGGGCGACGAGTGTGGCACGCGGCCGGCCGGCCCGGGGCCGAGACAGGGGCGGCGTGTGTGGCACGCGGCCGGCCGGCCCGGGGCCGAGACAGGGGCGGCGGTGTGGCACGCGGCCGACCGGCCGGGGCCGAGACAGGGGCGGCGTGGTGGCACGCGGCCGGCCGACCCGGGGCCGAGACAGGGGCGGCGTGTGGCACGCGGCCGACGGGGGGCTGAGGGGGCGACGAGTGTGGCACGCGGCCGACCGGCCTGGGGCCGAGACAGGGGCGGCGTGTGTGGCACGCGGCCGGCCGACCCGGGGCCGAGACAGGGGCGGCGTGTGTGGCACGCGGCCGACCGGCCCGGGGCCGAGACAGGGGCGACGAGTGTGGCACGCGGCCGACCGGCCTGGGGCCAGGGGCGCTGGCCGCGGCCGGCCGGCCGGGGAGTGCGCGGCCGCCGCGCTGTCGCCGCATGCCAATCACCCTTTGACGTAACGCCCACGCCGCCGCCGCTGTCCAAAACACGACATCACCCGTCGGGAAAGTGAAACGATCACGACCGTCTCATTACCGGCCGGTCGTCGTTAATTAGGGGTTGGGTCACGGGAGGCCGGGTCACGGGCGTCACGGGGGGATGGGCCGACGCTGACCCGCCAGGTCACGGGCGGCACGGCCCCGGCCGGGGGGTCGTCATCGACCCATCCCTCCGCGGATGGCGCAGCCGTACTGCGAGCACGTCTAATTGGCGCTAACCGAGGCCCCCCCCCCCCCTTTCACGCACGGGTCACCGGTCACGTGACAACTCGCGTCGCGCCGTACGATTAGGTGTGGGGACGGTGTGTGATGAATGGTGCCGGCTGTGCTGCACTGTGCCACGCTGCGTTGCGGCACGCCTCGTCACCCCATCGGTCTGGTCGCACGTTTGGCAGTATGTAGTGTTCAGTCGTCAGCACTCGATTTATGACACCTCCTTGTCATCGGTGCGAACGTGGCTGGCGGCCGGCGGCAACACCAAGGCACCGTGTGTACAACATGGCACATGCTCTACAGCCCGGTCACCAACAATGTCTGCGAACGTGGCTGGCGGCCGGCGGCAACACCAAGGCACCGTGTGCACAACATAGCACATGCTCTGCAGCCCGGTCACCAACAATGTCTGCGAACGTGGCTGGCGGCCGGCGGCAACACCAAGGCACCGTGTGCACAACATGGCACATGCTCTACAGCCCGGTCACCAACAATGTCTGCCATGCGATGCGTCCATGCGCTTCACATGTTACAAATACCGCACGCCCCTGGGTCACGCTGGAACCAAGCGTTCAATGCATTACACCTCTCGTTTATCGTGCCTGGGTCAACACAATCGTCACATCTGAGACAGCGTCTGATCCGGCACACTCAGGGGAGGGGACCTCATGTGTCACACCTGGCGCGAGTCACACCAGCTACGTCTTGGTATCTGGTCCATGCCGTTACTTCATCCGATGCGTTATGCCTAGGTATTCATCGTATCGTATTTGGTCAGCATATGCATCACGTCTCGCTGCGGGCGTACCACATCTCAAGTACAATATTATATTTGCAAGTGTGTTTGAAGTAATGACATTAAGACAGGTTTTATATATAGTCATTGCGTACTTTTGAGGTCTGTGTACCCGTTGGTCGCATTCCAGGTGGGTGGGAATGTGTGCATCAAAAGTGCATATTGAGCATTTTTACCATAACGTTTCCAATATTTGGTAGTAAATTACAACTGAACTTGAGTTCCGAGTGGATCGCAATGAATAAATAGATCGAGCCGAGCTACGGTTTCTGTCTGATCGGGTCTGAGCCAGGACCCCAACTGTGGCTCCCGTCTGGTCGGGTCTGAGCCAGGACCCCAACTGTGGCTCCCGTCTGGTCGTGTCTGAGCCAGGACCCCAACTGTGGCTCCCGTCTGGTCGTGTCTGAGCCAGGACCCCAACTGTGGGTGCCGCCTGGTCGGGTCTGAGCCAGGACCCGAACTGTGGCTTCTGCCCGACCTGACCCAGGGAAGGATCTGCCAGTGCGGTGCCGCTCGGCGGTAGTCACGTGTGTCACACCTGCGACGGCAGCGTGTCATTCCATGCCGACCCCCGACCGGTCGGCGACCCATGGCCCAGTCACAGTGATGAGATCACGAACCGCCCACCGCCCACCGTCCACCGCCCACCGCCCCAGGGTCTGGTCCACGCGTCGACTGGCTCCGCAGCCACGTGCCACCATACGTGCAAACACAACACACGAGAAGATTGCAGGTGCAAAAGATGCCGTCCCCAGGCCGGTCGCCGCTGGACTGGTGTTTCGTTGCCGTGCTGGGACGTGTGCTGCCGTTTTCTGGAGCTGTGCCCGTGTGTGGATCACCACCAGTAACCATGGGAGGTGATCCGTCTCTGAGGCGCCAAGCGAGGCCGCCCATTGCTGCTGGATACTGAGGAAGACCATTTGCCACTTGGAGCCATTTTGATCGGGGCCCCTCTGAGGAATCGTCCGCTCTGAGGAATCTCTGGAAAGCTCTCTGCCGCTCTGGGAAGCCATGTGCATACCACTCAAGGTTTCCCTGGGGAACCGTCTGCCGCTCAGGGCCTCTCTGTGAAGCCGTCTGCCGCTCTGGGCTCTCTGTGAAGCCGTCTGCCGCTCAGGGCCTCTCTGGGAAGCCGTCTGCCGCTCAGGACCTCTCTGTGAAGCCGTCTACCGCTCAGGGCCTCTCTGGGAAGCCGTCTGCCGCTCTGGGCCTCTCTGGGAAGCCGTCTGCCGCTCAGGACCTCTCTGTGAAGCCGTCTGCCGCTCTGGGCCTCTCTGAGAAGCCGTCTGCCGCTCAGGACCTCTCTGTGAAGCCGTCTGCCGCTCAGGGCCTCTCTGTGAAGCCGTCTACCGCTCTGGGCTCTCTGGGAAGCCGTCTGCCGCTCAGGACCTCTATGTGAAGCCGTCTGCTGCTCAGGACCTCTCTGTGAAGCCGTCTGCCGCTCTGGGCCTCTCTGTGAAGCCGTCTGCTGCTCAGGACCTCTCTGGGAAGCCGTCTGCCGCTCAGGGCCTCTCTGTGAAGCCGTCTGCCGCTCTGGGCTCTCTGGGAAGCCGTCTACCGCTCAGGACCTCTCTGTGAAGCCGTCTGCCGCTCAGGACCTCTCTGTGAAGCCGTCTGCCGCTCTGGGCTCTCTGTGAAGCCGTCTACCGCTCAGGACCTCTCTGGGAAGCCGTCTGCCGCTCAGGACCTCTCTGTGAAGCCGTCTGCCGCCCAGGACCTCTCTGGGAAGCCGTCTGCCGCCCAGGACCTCTCTGGGAAGCCGTCTGCCGCTCAGGGCCTCTCTGTGAAGCCGTCTACCGCTCAGGACCTCTCTGTGAAGCCGTCTGCCGCTCAGGACCTCTCTGGGAAGCCGTCTGCCGCTCTGGGCTCTCTGTGAAGCCGTCTACCGGCTCAGGACCTCTCTGAGAAGCCGTCTGCCGCTCAGGGCCTCTCTGTGAAGCCGTCTGCCGCTCTGGCCTCTCTGTGAAGCCGTCTGCCGCTCAGGACCTCTCTGAGAAGCCGTCTGCCGCTCAGGGCCTCTCTGTGAAGCCGTCTACCGCTCAGGGCGGCTCCGCGAGATCAGAGACTGGCCGATGTCGGCCGGCGGGCGTCGTGACGAGAGCAGACTCCGTCCTTCTCGTCTGACCCGCCGTATTGTTGCAAGTGACCCCCGGCGCTTGCGAAACCCGTGCAGAGCTCGTGCGAGCGCACCGTCTGGCCGAGCCGGTGATGGAGGCTGGGCGGACCCAGGCGACGGAGGAGGGTGGTGATCGCCCGGCAGACGCGTGGCCCCAGAGGCCGGCGTGCAGCCGTCACGCCGATACTCGGGCCGTCACTTTTACCGGGCCGCCGCCCGTGACGGCCGGCCGTAACGGCGCCGCGGCGCCGCCGCCGGCCGGGCCCGACAGCTGCTCGTGACCCGGGGTCAGCGCGCCGACAGCGCCGCCGGTCGGCCGGGGTCGGAGGTGGCCGTCGACAGGCGGTCGCCGCCAGCGACGGCAGGTAAGGAGAGCGGCGCGTGCCGGCGGCGCGCGTCCCGACCGGCACACTCGTTTGTCTTGATGGCTATCGCGCCGCTGACGCGCTGATGGACGCAGGGCGCGACGGGTGTCGTGAGCCGTGATGCAACTGCGCGTGAGCTCGTGAGGCCGGCTCGTCGTCATCCCGACCCCGATCGGCTGACCTGCCAGTGATTGGGTGCGATATGCGGCCACGTGCAACAAATCAGCTCCGCCTGGCGCCCGGCTCGTTAGCTGTACGCTATTCCTCTCTGGACGGATAGCGCCTCGCACGGCTCTCCGCTGACCGTCTCCACCTTCCAGTGGATTCGAAGGAAGAAGGCACAAGGAAGAGCACTCTTATGGTCCCTCGACAATTTCGATGTTCCTTTTTATCATCCACATGTATCACGATTGTTCCTTATTCTGTTGATTCCGGGCTGCATCATAATACCTTGTAGCAAGGTACTAATAATAATAGAATATTCAAATTGCTGGAAGCGTGCTTGCTTGTTATATCTGCTTACGTGAAGCATACCACTTCGCATGAATTACCATTCAAAATGGATAGCTTCACACGCAAATATTCAAACTAAGTATCTAATGCCAAAGTAATTACTATCGAACTGCATACTGGTCCCAAGCTATTGCTTTCAGTGCTCTAAAATATGCAGTTTCCTTGATGCCATGTCCGGAACTTGTGCATAATTGTCCGCTTACATGTATTTACTCTCGCTTGACGAGAGCATTTCGCTATCTTGCCCAATCGAGAGGAGTTTAGTTCCGAAACGACATCCTTCGTCACTTTGCCACTAATTGAGCCGCATACATGAAACAAAAACCAGCGTATTGCTTCAAACACGGTCTATCGAATGACATCCAGCACATGAAACAAAAACCAGCGTATTGCTTCAAACACGGTCTATCGAATGACATCCAACATACCTTCGTGAGAATAACCGTTGACCCCAAGATCAGATCAACAATAAACACCTCGAGAACATCGGATACTTTCGGCGGAAGCAGATGATCACGCCACGAAAATACCACAAAAAGCCAAACATTGGCGTGTGCATGTGGCGCTGAACGTGATCCATCGGTTGGTACTACTAGCATCAAAAAGAGCTTGGCAATCTGGCTGGGCGTCCGGGCACCTGAATATCCTGCATAGGTATAGGTGTGGTGGGAAACAGTATACATATACAGGATATTCGGGTGCCAGGATGCTCACCGTGATTGCCAAGCTACTTGTGACGCCAATGGTAATTTGGTGTGGTGGGAAACAGTACACATATGCAGGATATTTATGTGCCAGTACATGACTGCCAAGCTGTTTGTGGGGCCAATAGTACAACCCGTCGCATCACAATCGGACCCTCAGACAAGTCCCCAAACCAGGTCAATGATACCGCTGACCATGTAGATTGTAAACATTTCATGAAGCGAGTGTGACCAAACGACAGGTCAGATGGCGCTGGGATAAAAGTGGACGCGGAACTGAAATTCCTGCTCTAAAGGACCATCCGAGGTCACCCAATAATCGAGATCATCTACGATTATTGATCTACGATGTTCTCGGATAACCTTTTGTAGAATTTGGAACCACTCTGGGTGTATAAATCAAATTCAGTGGTAATTATTATTCCAGAAAAGTATTCTTTAAAATGGTGACAAAAGGTTACAAAATAAATAAAGTGGCATTATAGGCATAAAATATACGTACCTAATCCAAAGTAAGGAAGTTTTTTGTCATGGCTCCCAATTAACTAGGATCCCATTTCTTGACGCCCAACATTGTGCTGGGTGGAGTGGCAAGCCTGAGAGTGGCATGTTTGGGCTTTCCATTAATTCGGAGGATCGCGATCGGCTTCAATGTTTACCAGTTAATAACTACATATTTTGACATGCAGCCTTAAGGACAGACGCTTCATTGTGCTTTGAATGCATCAAAATTCGCATCATTGAGCCATCCCAGCACTATTTCAAAAGCTTCACTCCTGGAGGATCGGTATGCAACTCATCTAAAGCTGCAGCCAACGACTAGTCATTAGACTAACTTTGCGAACTATTGGTTTGTACAATACACAAACGATTAACTGTTTAAGGTAGTTCGATTCAAACTAAATCGGGACAGAACTTGATGGGATGATATGTCATGGATCATACCAACTGCTGAATAAATAACCAGAGCATCCTTTTCTTGTTATTGTCGCCCATTGCAACCGATACGATGACATTGCACCTTTTTCCAAGCAGAACACTATTCATAAATGTTGGACTAGAACCGCATCCTATAATTTTATCAGTGCGTTTTAAAGCTTTAGAATGCATGCCTGGAAAATATTTCCTAAATCCGCCATTGAGAGTAATGCACACTATAATGCACCGTGCACTATAATGTACTATAATGCACTATAATGCACTATATATGCACAATGCACACTATAACCGACAAAAGTTCGCTCAGCTTTCTTTCAGCCCTGAACATGTGCTCTTGTTCTCAGAATTCCTACATAGTCTTAAATATGGTGAGACGTATCTTGGCATATCAAACTTAGTGAAAAGACTTGCCCCTATGACCCAACCAACTATGCTGTCTTGACGAATATGTTAGGGCATTATTTCAGTGAAAGTGTAGGGCACAGGCCACCATGCACATCTTCTGCTCCCTTTCAGGGCGGCCTGAAAATCTTCACTTTCATTGATGATCTGCTGCTGCCATAGAAATGACCCGAGTGCTTCTCGATTGAACACATAAAACTAAATGCGCAAAGTGCCAATAGCTGGCATCTCCTGTGCACACAATAGCTATTAAACTCCACCGTCGAGCGAACTGCTCAGCTATTTACGTGTGACCTCAATGCGCTGCCCACCTTCGCCGGTCGGTAACTCCCAGGTTGGCTCGAAACGGCCCAGCCACCAGCGGCCATTGATGGTAGGCTCGGTGGTAATGAGTGTAGGCGACACTTCAATGGAGCTCAATCCGCCCTACTGTTTTACTTTCTCTCTCCGTCGAAGGGCACTCGGTGCTCTTTTATGGTGGGCGCATATTATTACTCCTGGGTGTTTTCATACATTTGAATTACCGTGGGCGTTCCATGGCCGAGCAGGAGCATAATGTTCCAATTGGGCCTCGTGCGCGCTGGCTCGGTGCTGCGTTTATTTTCACCGCGGCTCCGATTATTAATCGTTTTTCGGTCGACCGGCACCTTCGAAAGCGTGGAATACGACTATCCTACGACTCCAACGCAGTGTATTCTGCTCGAATTGTTTCTGGAACCAGCTTGCCATTTTGACATGGTCTGGTTCAAACTACATCAAGGCAGAACTCGATGCCATGGCTTCCTGTATATCGTATGTATTTTTCGTACAATCTGCATTGCCAGCAATGAGGACACCATCTTTTGTAAGCGTGATGCTATTCAGCAGGCATAGCGACGGTGCAGATTTGCTCTCAAACTATTATACAGCGTGCACAATGCCACTTTTCCAGATTCCATCAATATCAGCATCCTCATCGCTTCTCTAATCTTTGATCTTGATGTTAGCCGGAGGCTGACTTAGCTGCACAGGGCTTCCCGGATGCATTCGTTTGCATATTTCAATTACCATAGCATTCGCAAAATGGTGCAAAACGTTGGGCTTCACCCTGTCCGCAGAAAAATTGGCCGCAGTAACATATAGATGTCTCCGCCCCCACACACAACACTGCTGGAATAGATGGCAAAGCCATCCAACAGGTGAAAAGTTTCAAGTTCTTAGGAGCATATTTGAACGAAAAAGTTAGTTTTGACACATACACACACACACACCACTTCCATCTCGAAGAGATCCGCGAAGCGCGTCTACGTACTCCATGCACTTGCAGGCACGGACTGGAGCGGAGACAGGAAAACAATAGTACGACTTTACAAGTCAATCATACGATCCATCCTAGATTACAACAGCATCAGCTTTGCCACCATTTCAGGAAGCCAGAGCAAAAAGTTAGAAACCACCCAAAACATCTGCATCAGAGCAGCCACAGCGCCACACCGATAGCCAGTTTTCTAATGCACTCAAACACACTTCCACTCCACTTCAGGAGGACACGACAGCTGTGCCGCTACCACATTGAAATCAAATCCATTAAAAAGTAATCCGGCACAGCGCTGCTTTACGGATAACAGATACGACAAGAGCCGATTTGGGCGCAAACTTACACCAATTCGTGTTCAAATTGCCAGGGCTCTCTCGGGGCTTAACATAACCGATTCAACAGCGCTTATTGCTCTGACCTGCTTTCGACATTTCACAGCAAAATGTCCCGAGGTCCCACATTTCCTGCATTTTTGTCCCTCCGCTGGACACACGTCAATGCTATTCCAACACAATTTTGATCCAACAGCGTACTCATACGTGTACCTTTTTCTTTTGTTTTAAGATGCTAATTTTGGGATAACTATTTTAACGATAATGATGCAATATATTTGTACTTATTAACGGATATCGTATAACAGACCCATCATAGGTACCTGCAATTTTTTTCTGGAATTTATATATTATCTGGAAGAAGTTATTATGTGAAGACTTCATAAAGACCTATCAAGAAGCAAGATGTCGATACTTCTTTGGAAGGGATGTCGATTCAGTGTTGATAAAGTGGTATATCCCACCCTATTTTATGAATACTTTATCACTGCTGTAGTAACTTTCAATCTCAAAGACATCCACTTTAGGCCTTCTGCTAAAGAAGGCAGCACACTGTCGCTTCCACCGCTTCTGGGTGACAAGCACTTATAACTCCTTCAATTGCTATTTGATTATCTGTACGCCACGAAATTAGTAGAAGCACTGTAAGCACCACACCACCAACATTCACTTCAGCACGCAATGAATGCATGCCCGCGATACACTCGTAGGAAACACGTAAATAGCCATATCCGAATGACGTAGGACGCACATGAGCCAATTTGCTTTCCAATTAGAAATAAATGGTTACCTAACGGTGCTGCCGGATGTAGATGAACTGACTTGCTTTAGGAAAAACAATAACGTAACATGAAACGACTACCCAGAGGAGCCATCGGACGTAGATGAGCCGAATTTCCTTGAAGCTCATAACGTAAATCGGCTACCCATAGGTACAGCGAACGCAGATGAGCCGAATTGCCAAACACCGTACTAACCTCATTGACAACGCTGCATGGTATGCCTAGACTAACCCTCTACTAACAATTAACACGCGCCGGCCGGCGTGATAAACGGTGTGGATAATTACCTCCTTGTTCGCACGGTAAGGACCCCTCGGTGCTTTTCGACAACAGTAGGCTAATGCCGGCACCCTGGCAAAACCAACCTCGTCACTCTCAAAATCACCCACACCACCACCCCAGCTACAAATTATCTTGCGGAGGAGTGAAGTAAAACTAAAACCACCTAGCCATCCGGGAGATGTCCCCCACCCAGCTCCCGCCTTCATCAGACACACTATAACGTAAAACTCCCTTAACGTAAATGCACACTTGTCTTAGCTTTGTTTGCAAAACAAATTCGCTTTAAAGGTGGCGCAAATGACATCTATGGTCCGGCACGCCTCTAAAAATAATTTCCCCCCCGCGCCTTATGTTGAGGGGGAGCTCGCGGGAGGGACGGACGGGAACGGCCTCTGGACCGCGTAGTCTGGTGACCCGCGCGGAGGACAGCGGACAGTGTAGAATGTCACCAGAGAGCCACCTCCTTCCCGGACTATGCAGGCGCTGCCGTCGTTCTACGCCGAAGCTCGTCTTCCTGTGTCTCGCCACGGAGCAGCGCGGTCAGTCAGCCCACGGGGCGCGGAGTGCCGCCCCACGGAGCGCGGAGTGCCGCCCCACGGAGCAGCGCGGTCAGTCAGCCCACGGGGCGCGGAGTGTCGCCCCACGGAGCAGCGCGGTCAGTCAGCCCACGGGGCGCGGAGTGTCGCCCCACGGAGCAGCGCGGTCAGTCAGCCCACGGGGCGCGGAGTGCCGCCCCACGGAGCGCGGAGTGCCGCCCCACGGAGCAGCGCGGTCAGTCAGCCCACGGGGCGCGGAGTGTCGCCCCACGGAGCAGCGCGGTCAGTCAGTCCACGGGGCGCGGAGTGTCGCCCCACGGAGCAGCGCGGTCAGTCAGCCCACGGGGCACGGAGTGCCGCCCCACGGAGCAGCGTGGTCAGTCAGCCCACGGGGCGCGGAGTGCCGTCCCACGCGGCCCTCGTCGAGCTGTACTTGCCTATCGGTGCTGCGGTGTTGCGCGGGCCCCCGGGCTAGAGTCTCCGCCCCGGGCACCATCCGCGCCGACCCAGGTACCTGTCTCGGGCACCGCCCGCATGGACCATAGGTGCCCGTCCTTGCGCCCCCTCCCCCTCCCCCATGGACCACAGGTGTGACGACCCGGACTTCCCCTCCCCTGTGCACCGGTCCACCCCTGCCGCTTCCACGTCGGCCCGGATTCGGCGGCCCGACGGCTGCTTCAGAATGGTGCGGCGCCCGGCGAGAGCAAGTATCTGGCGTTCTGCGCTACGTACCGCCTTCCGGCAGGGGGACGAGTGTACCGCCTTCCGGCAGTACACATCCCTCGTGACATGCTGGTCTACTGCCTTGATCACCTGCGACTTCATGATTTATGTTTCAGATGGTTCCATTTGCATGTAAGCTGAGGAGAAGGAGCAGGCTGAGAACTCAGGCTCCATCTGTCAAAACCTACACCCCAAACCTACAGATTAGTACATTCACACGGGAATAGTAGTCACGCATTGTTTACTTTTGAAGTGAGGATCCAAACACAAGGTTTTTACATTTACACTTTACAAGCACTTAGGCCTAATTCGATTTTTTTACGCACCAAATAATGTATTAAGTTCCGTTTTACTACTTTACTTCGATAAGCACAGACAAACTCATCGATTATCTTCTCCTGCAGGAGCTGTCTATTTCTACCGCATCAAATTTGGTCTTAGTCCCATGTCCTGTCAACATCACCGCACAGTTGCCGGCTGGGAAAGGACAACAAAGACAGTCGACAAACAAATATTATGTCGGGTTTGATCCATAATTGCGTGAGCAATCTGCGGAAACTTCACTGAGCTTATGTCCATATTTTGTATATCGTGCAATGTACACATAGATGAGTCCTAGCTACGTATCGTGGCCCTGTGACTTAGGTATCTACATGCATATGCATGGTGCATCAGGCACTCCTCTGAGCAATGTTTCCATCATAAAAATCATTGTATACACCTGGGAACGTAGACTGATCTATTCGTACCCGTAGCTAATCAGCGGCTTCAAGCCACAGCCAAATTGAGACGGAAGCACCCATGCGTGAAGACTTTCGCCTGGTCTGGGCGGCGCCGGCCGCGGGCGGGGTCAGCGGCGCCGGGTCAGCGGCGCCGGGTCAGCCGCGCACGGTGTATCAGACAGATCCGCCCGCATGTATCGGTCCTCCGCGAGGCGGCCAGCCGTCACACCGCATCAGGATCCGCCCCCGTTAGCGGTGACGTAACGCCAATCTGGAGCCGACACCGCACCGCCGTCTGGTGTCGGACGTGCCGCGAGCGGTGGAGACGACCCGCGCCCACCGCCCACGCTTCGGCCCGGGGGGGAACCCCCCCCCCCCCCCTTTGTTTCGGACGCCCGGGGGGGGGAAAAACCCCCGCGCCAGGCTGGCTGTCGGACGTGCCGCGAGCGGTGGAGACGACCCGCGCCCACCGCACCGCCGTCTGGTGTCGGACGTGCCGCGAGCGGTGGAGACGACCCGCGCCCACCGCGCCAGGCTGGCTGTCGCGGCGTACCGCCCGGAGAAAGCCAGACCACTTTCGCTGCGGAATTCATGAATAATGTCGAATCGCAGCCGAAAATTGACCGAGTGATAAGCGGCGGCGATGCACGCGTTGTCGAGCAGCGCGCGGGTTTGGGGGGGGGGGCCGGCAGCGGTGGGCCGACAGCGGTGGGCCGACAGCGGTGGGCCGACTGCAGTGGGCCGACAGCGGTGGGCCGACAGCGGTGGGCCGACACGACTGCGGTGGGCCGGCAGCGGTGGGCCGACTGCAGTGGGCCGGCAGCGGTGGGCCGGCAGCGGTGGGCCGACACGACTGCGGTGGGCCGACTGCGGTGGGCCGACTGCAGTGGGCCGGCAGCGGTGGGCCGGCAGCGGTGGGCCGGCAGCGGTGGGCCGACACGACTGCGGTGGGCCGACTGCAGTGGGCCGACAGCGGTGGGCCGACACGACTGCGGTGGGCCGGCAGCGGTGGGCCGGCAGCGGTGGGCCGGCAGCGGTGGGCCGACACGACTGCGGTGGGCCGGCAGCGGTGGGCCGGCAGCGGTGGGCCGACACGACTGCGGTGGGCCGACAGCGGTGGGCCGGCAGCGGTGGGCCGACACGACTGCGGTGGGCCGGCAGCGCGCGGCCGCTGCAGCCGTTTCGTGATCGATGGGCTGACTCTCAGTTGAGTAACGTTTCGACGCGACCGGCACCTCGGCGTCAGCGACGCCTTCCGTTCGGCGTTATTTTCCGATGACCGACCGATGGCTGTGAGTGAGCGGTGGTCGCACCTGCTCCTCGCGTGTCTACTCGACAGGGCCAGGCGGGCGCCAGATAGCATCTCTGTTGTTGTACGGGCTTGCGTCATGAAAGCTGCACGATACGTAACGCGACTCCCCACGCCACTGTTCACGCATTCGCCTGATTGTTTTCGAAGCCGAGGCTAAGACGTAAAAAGCCATTTCTGGTCTGGTTGATACGAGCCGTAAAATGATCGAAGCATTGGGCAATTCACACGTGCCATGCAAGTGATCTGTGATCGCCAGGCTGATCTATCAATGTCCCATGTTGGCATCGAATCAGCTCAAGATATCTGTGTGGTGCAAGTGATTGCCGGTGAACACACATACAGAAATGCAATCATCCACTAATAATCATTGGGTGTCACGTGTGGTCCGAGTACATTCAACATTGAGCCTGCATGGTACCAAATATTACAACGTGCAACGTAAATGTTCGTGATTGTACATGAGTGCGTGTGAGTGTGCATGGTTCTGCTTGGGCGTGCATTTGCTAGCTTCTTGGTTCGTCGGCCAAAACTCATAGATATCTTCCTAACGATTCCGAACTTTTCGAATGAGGATTATACACATGTAGTGGGCCCCAAAGGTCTGTCAAACCTCTAAAGCACTGGGCGCAGTTTGAGGCACAGCAAAGACTTGTAATATGTTAACCAACAAACTAACTTAGTTAAACCTCTAATAGTTACTACCTCTAAGTGAGCAAGATTATGACATACATATCCCCTTCTAATTCCTTAAATCAGATGTTCCATACCTTTTTTTCTAAATCATTATGCAATCGTTCCACCTCCCAAAAGTCCAAAATACCCCCCCAGAGAAGCCCGTTTGAGAGCTTGAGCCAGACACGATCGACTACGAGATGCAACAGGACGGGAACAATCAGCTGAGTGATACCTTGACGGGTCCATCGTTTGGCGTAACCGATGATAAATCCCTTCTCCAGACCTCGAAGACGGAGTCGTGTACCGGTCGTGACTGAACACTCCCTTGAAGGCTACGCCGCGAAACATGGCCGTCATTTTGTCACGAAGGTGGCACGGCTATCTCTCACAGAACATCACGCTCCCAGTTCCGCAACTCCAGTGGCCAAAACCCCTACCGCAGAGCAGACGTCCGGCCAGCGTGCTAAGCAGGGTGGTCAAATGACGTGGAACTCCCTCTGGAGATTGCACTATAGCAATTCTGAGTTCGGAACCACATCTCTGAGGCCATTTATCCGCTAAATCTATTCTCAAGACTCCGACAAACATTGTTGCGGTGGTAATGTGTAGAATCAGCAATCCCATGGGCTTTTGGCTGGATGAGGGAATGCAAAATGTCTTTAGAAAGCGAGGGAGACCAAAATACCCACGCTGCTCTGGAATCAACGGCCTACACACTGTCGGCGCTGCTGATGTCCGTTGTCACTCTTTTGCACGACACGGGCTGCACCATTTCCGACATGCGCAGATGGCCAGAACATCAATAATGCTCGCTCTCAACGTATACCGGGATGATCACACCTCTGGCGCGCCCTGAAGCACAACGGTTGAGCGGCTGTCGGCAGAAATTGATTTTAATTGCTCGTCGAACGCTCGGAATGTCCAAGGAAGAGCTTTAGCTCTTCCTTTTGCTACCGGACATTCCTTCCCTGGTAGCTCAGTTGGTCAGAGCGTTGGCCTGCACTGATCTCCCTGTCCTGGCAAGACAGGATTCGAGTCGCTTCATGCGCTCGCATTTGGCCCCCGGCTGGGAGGGTCAGTTGGCAACTGGTCCGATAAGGCCGGGGTTCATTTACCGGGGCGGCAGTGTCCGTGCATCGACGGCACGTTGAACTCTCGGTCAACATTCTGTCATTGAACTGGAATTATCGGATCGGGTGGTGAGACCAGGATTCACGCAACAAGGTCTGCTTAGCAATAGGATCCTGGTCCATAAAGACACCTCAGCAAAAATTCGGAAAAAGTTTTTAAAATAAAAAACAAGCTCAGATAGCATATTTGGGTTTGTTGTTTTCGCAGGAATGAGGCAAACTTGGCCAGTTTACTAGCCAGTTCGCTTGTGTACTGGAATTGCCACTCCTTCCAAAACTGGCACGGGCACGGAAAATTATAGCACGGCACGGCACATGGCACGGCAAGCTCGATGCACGCCAAGACACGGCAAAAGACAAGGCGCCATTTTAAGAAGGTGAAAATCTTGATTAATGAAGAAAACAAACAATAGCAAAGCTGGAAGACATTGCACACAATAGCAGCATCAGCACAACCTCTAGAGATACATTAGCTGCTTAGGCCATGTAGCATGCCATTGATGCTATTGCAAACTGAAGAAGTGCAGAGGAGGCATGAAATGTGCGGGAGATTCATGTTATGATCTTCCTATTATTTAACCCGGGTAAATAACGTGCACCGATGCATTACGTTGCATTACGATGCACTAGATTGTACTTCCCATCCCCTATGCATAGACTGTTGTGGAATTATATTCATAAGTAGTAACTGTACCTGATTCTTTTCGTACATACTAGACACGAAGTGCTTCATGAATAGATGTGCTTGTAAAAAGTCATATTTTGTTCGTTTTGCTTCTGTTTCATTTCAGATAAGCCTAATCTTGGTGACGATTTCTTAAGATACAACAAATTGGAAGCAAAAATGAATGTTAAATCTGTGCCTACCGTGTTATCAAGGATAGGCGGTGGCAGAGCTGAGACGGCAGTTGCAGAACAAATTCTGATATGGCACAACGAAAGCCACGCGTGCCATTCTACGGGTTGCCACGCCGTGCCACCGTGACAAAAGGTGACACTTCTGTCGGGCACTAAATGTCAATCAGCTCCCTGCCGGCTCCGCTGGCTCCGACGGCTCCGACGGCTCAATCAGCTCCCTGACAGCTCCGCTGGCTCCGACGGCTCCGACGGCTCCGACGGCTCAATCAGCTCCCTGAATCACCTCCGCTGTCTCGTGCTAGTGCCGACAATGTCAGTGACGGCTCCGCTGTCTCGTGCTAGTGCCGACAATGTCAGTGACGGCTCCGCTGTCACGTGACAGTGCCGACAATGTCAGTGACGGCTCCGCTGTCTCGTGCTAGTGCCGACAATGTCAGTGACGGCTCCGCTGTCACGTGATAGTGCCGACAATGTCAGTGACGGCTCCGCTGTCACGTGCTAGTGCCGACAATGTCAGTGACGGCTCCGCTGTCTCGTGCTAGTGCCGACAATGTCAGTGACGGCTCCGCTGTCACGTGCTAGTGCCGACAATGTCAGTGACGGCTCCGCTGTCACGTGCTAGTGCCGACAATGTCAGTGACGGTTCCGCTGTCTCGTGCTCGTGCCGACAATGTCAGTGACGGCTCCGCTGTCTCGTGCTCGTGCCGACAATGTCAGTGACGGCTCCGCTGTCACGTGCTAGTGCCGACAATGTCAGTGCGAGAGATCAATAGGTGCCCCATACTTTTCTTTATCAAGCGCTGATCGCGACGAGGATATTACCAATCAACAATATGAGTTGTCTGTTGATTAGAGGCAGCCGAAAGCGGTCAAAGTTGGTTCAAATGTCGTCAAAGTGGGGCAGAAAGTTGCGACAGACGGTGGTCAGAGTGGGGCTGAGGGTGGTCCAAGTTGGGTCAGGGGTAGTTAAAGTTTGGCCGAAGGTGGTCGAGTGGCGTCTGAAGGAGGTTCAAGTGGACCCTGAGGTTAGGAATCAGCATCATTTTGCGAAAATGCATGTAGCATTGAGAGGATCGAACGGGAAAAGGGGTCATTCATTATGAGCATGCTGTGTACGTTTCAGCTCGATAGCACCACTCCTGCTACCTTCGATTCCCCTCTGAAGTTTCCGTGATCGAAGGAAGGCCATGCCGCCAGAGCGTCGTTACGGGTGAAGATCCCCGCACCGTAGCAGTAATCTCGCCCGTACTGCTCAGCCGCTCGGCACGTTCTGCCGCTCGCTGCCGATCTTGGCCCAATGGTGCAGGCGTAACCTCGAGCGTAACTCAATGTTCAGTTTTTAGCTCCAAAAGCGGATGTAGCCTCCACGTGCAGACGGTCCATTGTTGTCCGTAGTTGGCATCACGGTACAGTTGGACCTAGTCGTCTGTTGCTAAGGCTTATCAGTTGCTGTTGTGCTGTCAGCTAGAAGTAGTGCTCAGTCCGGTTCTCCTGCTAGCATATCCGTGTGCTACACACATTTTACGCTTGCAAGATGTATGCAAGCGCAAGGGACTGGGACGACTAGGACATACTCGAAATTCACTACAAGATTGGCGGCTAAGAAAACACTCTGGAAAGTCGATTATGTCGGACAGACGGAGTTCCGACCGGGCGTACTGCCCACAGCCCATGTTAAATCAATGTGTAGTGAAGACTGTGCAAAGCCGCTCGGAGAGCATCAGAAATTCGCATCGATGGTGTCCAAAGACGGAGAGCTGCCGGCTATCATCAAAGCTTGGAATGCAAAACAAGGCGAGCTGCGTGCCGAAGGCATGTCCAAGAAGCAAGTCGCAGATTTTGCGCTGGACAAATGACAGATCAATGATTTGGAATACCCTAGAAGTCAGGGGGGCCCATTCACCACTGCAAGTGAGATTAATGCGTTTTTAGCGTCAAATGTACTAGAAAAGAACGAACAGAAGCGACTGCATGTTGAGGTGCATGACGCTCGTGATTCTTCTGTCTCCCCCGACCAAAAATAAATATGATATCCGACTGAAAAGTCAATATAAACACCTTTCATCGGCAGCATATGCAAAAACAAAATATGCTAGTATGCCTCGAAAAGACTACATCAAAAACCTCTGTCCGTTTCCGTGACTTTGAGACCTCGTTGTCACAATGTTTGAAATCAATACATGAGCGATTGTGATACACATCTGTGTCTTTTAATAGTCTTGACAAACCATGCAACAGCAGTTGTTGGTCGACTTGGCCGGACCGCCTCGGCGCGACGCGTGGCTCCCCGCCCGCCCGTATCCACCGAGTCGTTACGGCCGATAATTCCGGGCGGCAAGCTGGTGCCGCCCGGGAGCGCCAGCCAAGACGATATGTCACGAGGTGAACCAGAAACTCCTGAACGGACTGTTCGAACCGCAGAGTGCGCTCCTGCACGTTAATGAAGACGATATGTCACGAGGTGAACCAGAAACTCCTGAACGGACTGTTCGAACCGCAGAGTGCACTCCTGCACGTTAATGAAGACGATATGTCACGAGGTGAACCAGAAACTCCTGAACGGACTGTTCGAACCGCAGAGTGCACTCCTGCACGTTAATGAAGACGATATGTACAGGTGAACCAGAAACTCCTGAACGGACTGTTCGAACCGCGAGTGCACTCCTGCACGTTAATGAAGACGATATGTCACGGGTGAACCAGAAACTCCTGAACGGACTGTTCGAACCGCAGAGTGCACTCCTGCACGTTAATGAAGACGATATGTCACGAGGTGAACCAGAAACTCCTGAACGGACTGTTCGAACCGCAGAGTGCACTCCTGCACGTTAATGAAGACGATATGTCACGAGGTGAACCAGAAACTCCTGAACGGACTGTTCGAACCGCAGAGTGCACTCCTGCACGTTAATGAAGACGATATGTCACGAGGTGAACCAGAAACTCCTGAACGGACTGTTCGAACCGCGTGCACTCCTGACGTTAATGAAGACGATATGTCACGAGGTGAACCAGAAACTCCTGAACGGACTGTTCGAACCGCAGAGTGCACTCCTGCACGTTAATGAAGACGATATGTCACGAGGTGAACCAGAAACTCCTGAACTGTTCGAACCATAGAGCAAGCCGAGTAAGCCGACCACATAGTTCCACGTTTGAACAGCCACCACCCAATGCCGTGTTGTGAAAGAGCTGAACACAGCAGCGGCATTTGATACGTCCCTAGGATCACCGGTGAACGGTCCATAAAACTGGCTAGTTGTTGTCGGCATGTCTCACTCAAAAACGACAGCGTTATCTACGGGGCGTGACGGCAAGTAACCTTTTGGCCTCGATTTCCGCTCAATGTCATGATATTGCGTTTCGGCGTGACTGAAGAACGCGGTCGGTAAGAGTGCAGTGGCAGCTCTCACGACCGTGTGTGGATGCACATATGTTACTCATATCTTTGCAGTGCGTGATTTTCATTTCGTAACCCTTCCAAGTCACGCACCGCTTCTTCGAAGCTCCTCGCCACGGCCAAACGTCTGCAGCAACTGACGCTCCGTAACATAGTGGATGTGTTCGTGTAATCGCCGTCATATGTCAGTACAATTGGTAAGTGCATTGCTTTATGGCAGTGATATCGAGGAGCCCCCCTGCTAGCGTTACGGACCGAGCCGCTCATTTAGCCGTTCTGGGCCGGTTCTAAGCGTTAACCCGCCATGGGGAAATTTACTTAAAATCGTAATGTAATCGGTGTAGCTACTAACTGACCGGGAAAACTAAAATTCGACGCCTGGTTCCAAGTGGAACCAAGCTTTCGCTATAAGATGCACTACTCCTTGTGGCCGTAGTGGCCGTACTTAAGAGGCCAATTTGCATGAAAGATTTGCATGAAAGATTTGCATGCAAGCCGATTTTAACATTGGACATCCGTGAAAGTTACACGCAACTTGATCTTATTTAGTCCTCACCTTAGCGGTGTAATCATTTTCAAATTTCGACACCCACTTTCAAGTGGAGCAATATCTAAGGCAACTGCCAAAAATATCCGGGATGTCGTATTATTATAACTTTAGAGGCCAAATTGCATTGCATTTGCAATTTGTTGCTGTAAATTGCCAAAATGCTTACTCGATGCTATAGTTCAACCAATTAATCAGAGATTGCACACCTTTAACGTGATATATCACAAACATTCGACATTCGCGAGCACACTACATACATTTGTTTGCAAAATGTGCAATTGGTATGCGGCAGCCATAAGATGAAACAGCTAATTACCATGATACGCCTATAAATTATGGGATGGCTTGAATTATACTGCATGTTTTTGGCAGAGCTTTCGTCCAAGCGCCATCCAAGTGCCTGTGGATGCATTCAATATGTGCAAGCGTGGCGATGTGTGCCAATCTTGCAACATTGCAACATGGTTTAAAATCAGTTGTCGTCTAATCCTTCGCTTAGTTTTTTGCTGCTTACCAATGATGGCATATATACATATTCGCGTCGATAATGAACTAACAAGGACACTTGCTTGCAACTGTTGCAAATACATTGCAATCACAGATAATTGCATGAATCGCTGGTGCGGTCCAGTATTATCGCATTATTTTGATAAGATCGGTTTTCGTTACATTTTCGACACAATTTCAGATGTGCAATGCAAAAGGTGCGAGACAAAGCTAAATGTTGCACCAGGACTATGCAATGTTGCAGAATGGTTTAGATGTGAAAGGCCAACTTTGATTGTACCGCAAATGTGTTCATCGATAATGACAAACATACTAGTGCCATGACATGTAATGCAGCAACGTATGATTGCAAGAATTGCAAACATGTTGCATTAACGTAAAAACTGAGAAAGTCTAAAAAATGTGATGCAAGTTTCTTGCCGCCTACTATAATATTACAGTGTTATTCTCGGCACAGATGCGACAAAATACAATTCGAAGATATTACCACCAAAACTGTGGAAGCAAAACAGCAAAACAGCAAGTGGAATGGAAAACTAAAAACTCAGAAGGCTGCCATTTAAAAATGAAATGTGTTCTTCAAAAATTAAAAGCTTTACACTTCTAAAAGTCAACAGGAATGTAGCTTCTCGTGACCAGGCCTGAGCTTTGTAAAAATAAATAGGCCTGTATGATTTTACAATAAATTAACACCTATTAAGCCTTTTCTCATACTATGCTGATTTGGGAATATGCATAATCATTTCAAGTTCGTCACAAACAAAGTCACGAGAAGATAGTTCTGACCTCAGGATTGCTAAACACCTTACCTACCTCATTCTTTTCCAGGAACATTTCCCATTCAAACTCGGTCTAGCATGCCTAACACTGAGAGCAAGTTAAAAAAAATCCTCTGGCTACTTACGTCAATCCATAATACTCGCTAGCTCCACACATCAATGAAGGAAGGACGCGCGGTACATGTACAATTAACAAAGGTGGGACGCCTCAACATATGGCTCCAGCATAAACGCACAACTACAGCGAATGTCGCACGCGCGCCAAAAATGTAGAAGCCCACCTGCAGGGAACGGCAGACGAAAACTCACACATTACCAATATATTCCACTCATGATCGCTCAGAAATCCACTAGAGTTTGAACTTGTTGACTTCTTACGAGGTATGTACAGTACGGATTGAGGAAAATGAGACACGGAATGGAAGGCATGATAAATATTCGTGTAATGTTTGGCTAGCTGCTCAAGAAGTTGCCTGATATAATAATACATTTATAATATTCAGCAAAAGTGGTCCTTCAAACCATCGGTCCCTAACGGTGTACTGAAGCAGCATTTTTACCGCAACTGAAGCTCAGTTATGCTAGGCTGAAGGGTAAATGTCGTCCGTTCCTGATGTACAGCTTTGGGAGTTTATGCGACAGATTATGTGGTCCGGTTGGAAAAAAAATTGTTCTGCCACAAGGGAACACAAAGATGGACTACGGTATTGTTCTGCACACATATGCCACCTCTTATTTGAGAGCTGAGAAAAAGCTAGCCCCATATTTGTCCCGAAAAGGCCATTATTTTCTAACACTAAATGGTGTGAAACTAAATGGAATGTTAGGTACCTACAAAAGATGTTGGGTAGTACGCGATAGCCAGGCCTGAGGTTCGCGAACAATACTGATCGATGCACAACTCTTTCACTAATTGATAGCTTCCTTCAGAAACCAATTAGATGCATTTCATAGCTGAGAGATGGCGTGTTCTCATAACACCCATGTTCAATTACCCCACCTCACAGGTCCCAGGCCGCGAGGCTTGTTACACTCAGTGGCTGAACACCTAGAATTGAGCGCCACCTGCATCCGGACAGAGCCGATCGCAGCGCCACCTAGCCAGGCATGAAAGTAGGCTCGACTCAGCGATGAAAGTGTTCAATTCTGACATACAGTGCGTGGTGTGCTGTCGGAAGTCCAAATGGGGCGGGAAGACAATCCAACAGTGATGGAATAATTATCTTCGAGAAGTCCGACATGTAACACAAAAAAAACTGCCGAACTGTGACGGATCTTAGGTGCTCCCAGTGATGACTAGATATTTTATAATCAATCCGCTTAACCGGAAGTAGACACCTTTGCAGCATATCCTCTTGTTTTCGAGAGGTTGAATGACATCACTCGCTGCCCTGCTCTCGTCGCACCCGGACGTGCCTGCTCCGCTCTGTGACGAGGGAAGACTGGTGAGCAGTGGTGCAGCCAGGATTTTCCTAAGGGGGAGGCCAATCAAAATAAATATGACGCAACAGAGAAAGCATCCGATGTGCGGACCGCGCCGGAAGTTTTGAGTTTTGTGTTGGGAAAATCTCAACGACAAAAAAAATGCGTTGCTTCACGGAGATTTTCAGACCAAAAGGCAAAAAGTCTTGAAATAGGGCCATAGCCTTTACGGAAATTCCTCATCAATCGGTAGGAGCAGGTCCCATCATGTTGTCTAAAGACTTCAGGCCAATCCGGTTTTGTTCGTGTGAATCAGGAAGTGGGTTTTGATCTTTATTTTCGGGATCGGGAAAATCCGTCTCTTCAGGAAGAAGGTTGTTCAGCTGGGGTGAGGTTACAGCCGGTCATCATTTTCAGATTTTTAGGTCCCTTATGCAAAAATGTAGAACCCTAAGGTTGGGCCAATCGGCCCCTTGGGCGACCCTGTCTCAATCGACCCACCATGTGGTCACTGACGGCCTGATGGTACCCCAGGAAACGTCCACAGCCAGAACTGAAGTCATCAGACCTGCAGACAGGAGTACAGCCTAGACATCAGACTGTGAGACGGAGAGACAAAGAGACAAGGAGACAGAGAGCCAGGCAAACGGACAGACAGGGAGACAGGGAGACAAAGAGACAGAGCAACAGTAGATATTCGGTAAGATAAATAGTGATATCACAGTCAGTTCACTGACACGTTAAATCCTGTTTCAGATAATGCATTGGCATCATTTTCGAGATACGTATGGTGAATGCTTGTGTAGAAAGTGCATTGATGTGTGTTTTGCTGCCTATCTCTCCACAGTTAATGTTCCCAGATAATTGTGTTTCCTATTTTGGCAGAATCCGACCATCTGATCATCCCAAGTTTTAACATCCATCCCATGCCAGTAGCATCTCCATGTCAGTGACATGTCACTGCCATTCACGTGGACAAGACGGGCGTCGGTAGCTCAGTGGTTAAGCTGAGCGTCTGGCACGCCAGAGGTGCGGGGTTCGGCTCCCCGCGATGTCCGCCCTTCCTGCTAGGGTGAGAGGCAGGCGATGCCATATGGCCTCAGCTGCTGAGTGCGTCGTAAAGCCACAATCCAATCCAATCTCGTGGACATGTTACTTACTTCGATCAATCTGCGAGGACATTTTCACCGAGCACTCACACCAGGGCTTCAATAATTATAATGCAGCGACCATTTTGCATCAAATCGAAATAATCCTTCTGCAGTGTTGTTAATCATTGGAAACTACACAGTGTGAACGGCAGGTTTGGTCCAGCCTGGCATATTACATATGCACGGGCTATGGCCAGGTGCGATGTTCTCCATGCGAACGGCAGCTACGTCTCAGTACTCCTCGCACCAATTTTGAATATTTTCGGAGCACTGTTAGCTCGGGGTCAACAAAACCGGATTCTTTCGACAAAATGCTGGCCTTTTCCCTGTCCCGAAATGTCACCGATTATGATAAAAGTACATGGGATAGCGCTGAATTAATCTCGCGTCAAATAGAATGATAGATTTTGTGTCATAATCCATCCCAGATTGGTCGAAATCACTACAGGAGCCCCCCCCCCCCCCTCTCCCCCCACACTGATATAGGATTGCTGCTAATATTCTCCGTAGGCGAGGGCTAAGACACGACTGCCAGTCGTTTAATTCTGCTATATCTAATCTGAGATCATTCATTAATTATGGGATAGTGTCGTCGATTTTGTCCTGTCTATTTATCCGAATTGGTCCCAGCTGGTGCATGCTCAGCTGCAGTCACCATAACGAGAGGCTCGCGCAAAAAAAAAACACATTTGAAATGCTGCCATATGAAGCCAGATCAAATCCGCTGGCCAAATTAGTATGCCGAGCACTCCATAAATGCAAAAATGAAAACTGATCATCCGAACTGGAATATTTACCGCAGTGCACTATAAGAAGGAAGTGGCTTCTTTCCTGAGCATCCAATGCAACCATGCATTGCCGTTCCCAGGGATGTTTGCCAGCGACACTGCTCTCCGGGATCTTCTGCCAGGTGGCGGCTGCTCTAATAACTGACAGGAACAGTCCAATTTGGAAAGTACGCAATCAACATTTCTGAACTGCAAGGGCAAGGCTGTGACGGCACAACGGCACACAAGCTATATCAACACACCACAAGCCCACGGGTTACCTGGAACCTGCAAGTACCGAGATACGCAACATGCCGCCAGGTTCAGTCGCCGCCTGTCGCTCAAGCTATTTGCACGCGACAACTTGACAAATATAGTTTGCCATATTCCTGAAGTTGACGGTTCTCGGTAGCATATGCGAGACGAAGCTGAACTTCACGCCTCATCACCATAACCGATGAAACACTTAGACTGCGTGCGGGGAAAGGAGGCCTGAATGCTGCAATGAGCGAAGCTGCCCAGCAGATGCACGTTTTAACATTATTCTCACATAAACCCATACCCGGCCAGTAACCTATGTGTATGCTTTCACTGACGGGTTTAGCCCACCGGCTTGGGGGACAACTTTCGGCGCCCCCCCCCACCTGCAGTTGCGTACCTAGGATTTGTCCATCAGGGGGGGGGGGGGCAAATGGATTTGGAGGGAGCCCAACCTACCACTTTTTTCGGTTTCAAGGCAATGGAATTCTACTATTTTTCAAAGGGGCATAATTTTTTTAAACATAACATAATTAGTGACTAACTTAACTGTCCCGTGGACGAGGCCCAATCTATCGCCATCGTTTCTGAGTTACCCGGTGTGAACCCGGACTCTCCCCATCCTTTTCAAAGATTTTCTTGTGGTATCCCTTGATAAGTCACCTCACACTGCTGAAATTAAACTTGTATAAAGCACTTAAAATACAAAATTTCCTAAATTCAGCCTTCCAGTTCATAACGCCCGGTCGCCACCACGCTGACGTTATTGCACGTGTCCACCCGCCTTGTGCATTTGACGCCAGTCAAATAATCAAATAGTATTGTGCCACATTTGACGAGATGGAATGCCTCGTATCGGGGTTCGCTGGGATAACTCTATTAATTCATTTCGATGATTAGTTCTCTTTTCCCCACATTTTCTGGCGGGTAAGAAATCCTGATATATATATATATATATATATATATATATATATATATATATATATATATATATATATATATCCGGGTTCAGCTTTGATGCACCTCATATCTTTCGTTAAAATTGCTCCCAGATTGGCTACCGAGCCTAGGCTCTGGCTCGGTGTTCTTTTTTTCGACCCGTTGCGTTTCTTTTCATCTACGAATATGTTTTAGGGCTACAGGCCACTTTTGTTAAGGACCCGGTACATTTTTGAGGCCCCGGCTCTTATTCGGGTTTTGTTGCATTATGTGTGCATCGACGAATTTGTTTGGGTTTCTCATCTGTTTTCTAAAACCCCTATTTGTTGATTTAGTGCCCGGTCTGTTTGTTCTCTTTTAGGATCATGTCGCTTTTTGTGGGCCTGTTTTTAACGCCCTCATGCCGTCTCATGGCCCGGCCCCGGTGTCGATTCGTCGGTGTCGAGCGTGATTTTCAGGGATACCTGTCCGACGTTGTGGGAGCCACAGCGCGACTTTCATGGGTCCCGGCCTGATTTTTTTAGCCCCCAGCGTGATTTTCGGGGGTCCAGTCCGTCTTTTGGGGGCCATCGTGATTTTCAAGGACACTGGCATGACTTTTTTGGGTCACCAGCGTGACTTTCAGGGGCCCAGGTGCCAACTCTCGAGGCCTCCTGCTTGATTTTCAGGGGCCCCGTTCCGACTTTTGTGGGGCCCCAGCGCGATTTTCGGGGATGTGGCCCGTATTTTGGGCCCCAGCGTCATTCTCAGGGGTCCCGGCAAGACTTCTTTGGCCCCAGCGTGACTTCCGGTGGCCACGCCCAACCTTTTGGAGCCCCATCGTGATGTGTGGTGGCTCCGACGCAACTTTTCTTAGTCCCGACGCGAATATTTTGTGCCCAGCGGTATTTTCATGGGCTCGGCCTCACGTCTTGGGGCCTCCAATGTGATTTGCAGTGGCATTTGTGCGATTTTTGGGGTCCAAGCGTGATTTTCAGGGGCCCCTGCGCGACTTCTTAGGGCCCTCAGTGATTTTATGAGCCCCGGTGCGATTTTTGGGCCCTCAGCGTTATTTTATGGGACTTTTTGGGCCCCGAATGTGATTTGTAGTGGCCACGGTGCGATTGTTGGGGGCCCATCTGGATTTTTAGAGAGCCTGGCGCAATTTTTTTTTAACCCCAGCGCGATTCATGGGGCCCCAACCTCTCAGGGGTGGGGGGGGGTAGCAACTGTCACTAATGGCTCCCCCACCTTAGGCACGCCACTGGTGTATGGCCATATTTACTACAACAAAACCATCGTCCAAAACTTCACCTGCTACAAGAGAGCAATGTTTAACGTGATTGTTCTATGGTGATTGTGAAATCGAGCCCAGCACATACGACACATAGCTAGGTGTTCATAGGCAGTGATAAGGAGTGAACCATGCTAATTTTGGAAGAACTTTTTGTCCCACAAAATATCATTTTAACAATGGCGAGTCTGAAAACCAGACCTTGAAAATGAAGTGGCTGAAATCCGAGGATTTTTGGAAGGGGGTCCTACTCTCTATTTTGCCAAAAACATACCGCGTCAATGGCTTGTCCCCCCAACTCCAAATCCGTGGCTACACCCATGATCGCTACTAACTTGGAACGCCATCAAATGACCCGCCATGGCCCATCAACTTACAGTCAATTGGCCTGCAGCGGTCTCCTTCCCCATGGACGGCATCGCAGACGTTTTCAGTATAGTTTTCCTGACATATTATCATCCTTAGGGGTATATCCAACTTCTACATTTCTGCTAAAATTAACTGCTTCAAGACAACCGAAAAGTAATGAGGTCACATTTTAAAAATTGCATTGTGTTGCGTGGCTTGGCTTCTCATTGTTATGGATCGCTGTGATCACTGGCGGATCTAGCCCACCAGTTTGGGGGAGGGGGCCAACTTTCGGTTTTCGGCGTCAGCCCTCCCCCCAGTGGCGTACTTAGGAATTGCATCAGAGGAGGGGTCGAAGGGATTTGGAGGGTGCCCATTCTCCCACTATTTTTGGTTAAAAGCATCGGATTTCTACGACTATTTGTCAAATGGACCCATTTTTTTACAATAATGATTAATGGCAACATACTTTCCTGTGTAGGGGCCCCAGCCTACCTCCACCGCTTCTAAATTACAAGATTTGTGTTCTTGTTTACCAAAACGTTCATGTTCACGTTCGACGTCTTGTACCACGTCAACGTTCGTGCACGTGTACACACTGGCAGATCCGATTTTGTCAACTCTTGCTGTAAGCAGAACTTAAGCAGCATAGAACCCTCGATGCGTGTAAGAATGTACTATGCTACCATATTGGCTTCCAAACAATTATAAAAATACCTTTAAAATTGGAGATTCTTTAATCCAGACGATATTTTTTAACCTCGGCAAAGGTTACTGCATTTTCATTCAGTTTACTTCTGTTGGTTTCGGGGGGCCAAAAGACACTATGCCCCCCCCCCCTTTTAAGCGCTTTGGGGGAGCCATGGCCGGAATGGCCCCTCCCTGGATCCGCTAGTGAATGTAGCCTGTCTCTTCATCTTAGCAACCCCAACACCAACATACGAAACATGCTGCTCAACTGGGCTCAACTGGTCACTTGCACAAAATATCCTGTTCAAATTCCGCTTTCGAAATATAGCTCACTGGGTCCGCTTGCCCGTTACTGGCTAAACAAACTTCATGAACCTATCTGACGAAGGAATAATGAAACTGCTGATTTCGTCATCTCTTACTGTAAGCAGAACTTCAACAGCATAGAACCCGCGATGCGTCAGAATCTACTATGCTACCATATTGGGCTTCCAAACAATCATAACAAAATACCTTTAAAATTGGAGATTATTTCGCCCGGAAAGCTATTTTTTTAACCTCATCAAAGGTTATTGCATTTTAATTTAGTTTACTTTTATTGGTTGGGGGGGGAGGGCCAAAAGACACTATGGCCCCCCTTTGAAGCGCTTGGGGGGGGCATGGCCGGAATGCCCCCCCTGGATCCGCCAGTGGCCTCAGATCCGCCAGTGGCCTCATTTGACCTCAGGTCACCTATATAGCAGCACTTTATCAGGTCAGTTGCCTGTTCCAGTTACCGGAACCGGGCCGCCCGCCCGACTGCTCCGTCGGGCAGCTCGGCGCAATCGGCTTCGCGAAGAAAGGAGTGAAGTACATGAATAAAGTATGGAAACGCAATGGCAAACAGTACAAATGACAAACAGTAGTGCATTTATGACAACATTCCAGTTGACAAAGTTTGGTTCCATTAACCTGTAATGAACTTGACCTGACTTGACCTCGGTGACCTAACATGACTTTGAAACTATATAGCATATACATATACATCAAACAAGTCGCTAGTGTTGCCAAGAACACTTCCCTTTTGCGAATATACGGGAAGCGCATCAGCGCCGATTTTTGTGGTCTTGCGCTACGAAATGGTTTGACTTTAACGGCCCCTAACTCGAAAAAAAAAATGTTCGGCCGATTTCCATTGTTCTTGCTTTAAAACACGCGCCGGTCATTTCTAAGCAGGTACGCGGAAAATCGCGTATATCGACCGGTAAAATTTGCAGTTATGTACGAAAAACCGGAGGGGTGGGCGGATTTCGCCCCCCCCCGCTCCAGTGCGCGAGTTAATATGTCTCTAAAACGGTACATCAGTTAAATATACACAGAGAAAAATATTTACACCAAACAGTGTAATGAGAGTTAAATGATACCCATAATGCTATTCAAGAGAGCGGAACATGCTATATTAACGCTTATCATGGATGCACAGTGAGCTGTATGGCTGCAATGATAATCAATTCCATAATGGGGGGTATCTTCACCCATTATAAGGGTTGGACAGTAGCTCCCCTTACTCCCTTGCAATTTCACTTCGCTCATGGTACGCTTCATCCTCGTATTAGGTGTGCCTTAACACTCCATACGGAAATGTGTTTCATAAATGAGTGTTACTTGACACCCGTATAGTACCAAATGCACCCATTATGATTGCTTGTATGCACTGCGCATGCGCCAACAGAAGTGACGGGTGGCGTCTTCGCACCGCCATTGTTACCGAACACACGGATGGAAGCACGACAGGTGAGTTCAATTTGTTATAGTTGATTTCGATGTGCTTTGTTCTTCAAATATTATGTGTGCAAAGCTACAGAGGAATATAATGTCACAGTATAGCTGCCTTTCATAAGTCGTTAGGTGCAATGACAATGTAGCTCATCCATATTATGTGCCAAAAAGCAAAACATGATGGGTTACTGTTCAGGCTATCTGGACACGGATGTCGATTTCCATTCTTCTGAGGGGCTCCCCCCCCCCCCCATATCACTGGATTTGGTCACCCGTTGTTTAGCATATCTCTGATCATGAGAAAAAAAATGCATGTCATGAATAAATGATCAGGGAGGCCATGGCTGCTTTGGGAAGTCTAGACAGGGGCAGATTCAGGGGACACTGGAAGCATGCTCCCCCTCCCCTATGGAAGGTCTCTGGCCAGGAAAAACACCCCTCCAGGAAGGCTTGAGTGCACCCCTACCTCAACATTTTAAGTCAGGTATCCCTCTGAGAGAAAAGGCACACATTTAGTGTGCTTTAGTGCACCCCTCCAAATTTTAACCATGAGGCACCACTTCAGGTACTTTCATAGTGATGCCTCTTCAGACAAAGTGCCTCCTATGACAATTCCTGGACCCACCCTTGAGCCTAGGTGAGTTCCATGCTGCTTTACTGCCTGACATTTCCTCAGCTTTCAGCTTTGAAATATTTTCATTCATGTGTGCGTAGCATTTCATAGCATATTTTGTATAACTACATCTGCCAATGAAGTTTAAATGAAATGGAGCTATTTGAAATGCTGGTAAACTTGCAGTTTAAGGTAATTCTTGAATTATTGGAATTTATCTTTTGAATGCAATGTTTATGGATGTTGTTAACATGATGAGGCCAATAATTTCCTCTGCAAATGCATACTCTTCAGTTGAGAGAAAAATAACACCCAAAAAGCGGCTTGAAGTTTGGTAATATAGCATACAAAGTAGCTTTTACAGTAAATAAAAAATGGAACATAACCTAATCCAACCTAGCTGAACCTTCCATGTAGGAGAACAATTATTTTTTAATTGAAAATTTCTAGTTTTTTTAATTTAAATAAAATTAAATAAAAACCTAATCTAACCTAGCCTGACCTGCTTTTCAAGAAAAAAATACTGATTTTGTGGAACACAATGTCCCCATTTTTTGACAATGTTTCCCACTCAAAAGAAAAGCCTAATCTGACCTAAACACACCTAACCTAACAACCAAACATAACCCCTTTGCTTGAGGAAGACATGGCATTAGATATGTACACACTCAAGCATAGGATATTAAGGCGTGATATGATTGAAATGCATTAAATTATTAAAAGGTTAGATCAGATCAATCTGAATGATGCCTTTCATTTAGACTATCCCATAGGGTTCATCAATTCAGGTAAGAAAAGTCAAGGTGTAGGACAGTTAGGCAACAACAGGTCTTCAGTCAAAGGGTGGTTGATCAATGGAATGGTGATGTGGAGATTCCGTGTTGAATCCATTAAGAAAATTATGATGGGCACATTTTTTAGGCAAAAAAATCTTGTTTTTTAAAGTGATAATTAGTGCTGAATGGGTGATATTTATGCTAGTGGGCGTACGCGGTACAGACATGGACATTGATGGACATGGTTAAGCAGGCATGGATGGAGTTAATTATTGGTGGAACACTTAATCCACATGTGTGTTACATGGGATCGAGTGAATAGGGCTGGGTAGATAAGGTAG
Source organism: Ashinkailepas kermadecensis (assembly GCA_034440615.1). Taxonomy (NCBI): domain Eukaryota; kingdom Metazoa; phylum Arthropoda; class Thecostraca; family Neolepadidae; genus Ashinkailepas; species Ashinkailepas kermadecensis. The sequence goes on from JAOTOM010005181.1 coordinate 409,888, forward strand.
ATAGGTATTGCTGGGTGTGTGGGATGTTGGTGGATAGTTTATTTGGAATTTGGGATGTGATATTGGTTGGGTTGATGGGTATCTTTTTGTCTAGGCAGATAGTATCTTCCCTTTATGGTTCTTATTAAGTCTGAGCACTTTATGACTTGGTGATTTTATGGTACTGATGGATTATCAGCATCTACTGGACCATTATAGTACAAGTCACAACTCACACTTAACAATATGTAATATGTCTGCACTGTATTCAGTTAGTTTATGTTCAATCCATGATGTGACTTTCATTTGTGTGTTGTTGCTTTAAAATAAATGCATTGCAGTTCATAATTTTGAAAGGCCAATCAATACCTTACATTTGCCAGTGTTTAGGGGGTTTCTGAATGGAAAGACAGCATCAATTGATGCCACAAATAGGTTTTATGGTGGTACAGCACATATATCATCATGTACCTACAAATGTTCAGCCCCCCAGCATTGATCAAGTTCTCACTGGGTATGGAGAGTGACCAAATTTCTGCTCTCAACTTATAACAAACTCAAGCATCCTTGCATTTTAAACGATCCAACATCTGCAGATTTTGCTTATCCATATATTTTCTGCAATCCTATATCAATAGGTCTTAAGTGGTCATACAATCAAATGATGTGTGTGATGTAATATGTATAGGGTTTAGGCCAGGGTAGGTTAGGGAGAATTTTTCATTGATCATCCCTGTTTATCACAAATTATATGACATAAAATGTCTAAATTAAGCAACATTAAACATGTGATAAGATATCCAAGGTGTTCAAGCATTGGTTGGTCTCAAAGGCTTGAAGGACATTTGTCACGCTTCCTATGCCAATGCCTTTCCCCAAAATACAATTGGAATTTAGTGCATGTACCCAGTTTTGAAGGACTGCATATTTTATATAAGATTAGGATACACAAATTGTACCATCATAAAGCTTCATTGGGACATTAATCATTGCTGTCTTTTCACTCAGCAGCCCCTAAACACAAAAGTGGCACTGCATGAGCTGTCAGAAACCATCAGCCTTGATGCTGTTCCATATAAACATTTCCACAGTTTTGAATTGCTATTGTGATGCATGAAAAAAATGTAAATGCAATATGACAACTAATACATTGATATTTTAAAGGAAAATCCACATGTGGTTACAAGTAGATTGTGTGGACTGTTCAAGATATAGCAAAGGGGTATGGTACATGTTTAAACCTGTAAAATGACTATGAAGCTATGTACAGTCAAATCACCCACACCATGTGGGTGTGGCATATTTGTCTATCAGCTTGTTTTTATATCATATTCAGAAATGGGTCTGTAGCACTCCATAGTCATTACATGCATATAGATATATGTGTCGGTGGTGTTTATTGTTTAGTCCAATTAAATTTTATCATATTTTGTGTTGTTGTCATGCATCGTGCAAGAACTCTCAGATTGGGGTTTAAACCGGTTAAGTTATGCTTGTTTATGCCATTCATGCTGCAATTATCGAAATACAACATGTGGTATGTTTTTAATTTGCTAAGTATTAGCTTCTTGCCTATGAAATGTTACTCTTGAACAGTTTAGCTTTTTGTAACCGGGACCCAATAAGGAATCACTTATTCATTGCAAAATTGAACAGCTTTTAGGATAATTGATGAACCATGCAGTAATAAATACAGATATTACAGTCTAACATGACAGTTGAATACTTCAGCGTATGAACTTGCCATGTGATTGTTTTCAGGATGCAAGTAATGTAGCACTCCAGTACCATTGTATGCTTTGCAAATTTCAGCATAACAATTTTGCGGTTTATGCCAAACATGTAAAACGACATAGCAAAGATCCCTACTTTGTCGTAAGATGCATATTGTGCAAAAATGAGTACACCAAAACAAAATCATGGTTGAAACACCTGTAGCAGTTTCACCAGTTCCCTGCCGAAGAAGCATCTCGTGTAGACAACAGCCAGGATTTGTCGCCATTGGATTTGGCTGATCAACTGAATGACACTCATTGCAATGTTCCATGCTCTTCAACTCCGAAACGTAATGTCGCAACGTTTATCAATTTCCTTCGTGAAAATGGCTTAGCTGAGACAGCATGCCCTGGGGCCATTCATGAGGTTCAAGGTTTAATTGAAGATTCGATCACTGAGCTTCAAGAAGATTGTTCAATTGGTATTCAGGATAAAGTACCAACACCAAGGATTCCAACGCTTCACGCTCTTCAATCATTATCAACTAATCACAAGTTCGAAGCATATGTCAAGGACAGTCTACCCTATGTAGAACCAGAATGTGTCAGGCTTGGAACAAGCAATCATGGATTTGTGCAATCATACCAGTATGTTCCACTGTTGTCACAGATGAAGAACTTGGTGTGTTTGCCACATGTCAAGAAGTATATTTCGCTCAGAGATGATCGAAGTGTTGTGTATGCGGATGTTTTGGATGGAGACCTGCACACAGCAAGAGGCGACCTCCTGCACATAGTTTTGTACTATGATGATTTCAACGTTGTGAACCCATTAGGTAACAAAGTTAGCAAGAACAAAATATGTGCGGTTTACTTCATACTCGTACAGTATGCATACAACTGAACTTACAACTTACGAGAACTTACAACTTCATACAACTGAACATTCCTCAAAGAGTTAGATCGAGAGTAGATAGCATCTTCCTACTTCAGTTATGTCACTCCAGCTATATCAAGAAGTATGGATGGGGTGCTATCTTGAAGCGTCTGATTGAAGATATTCAGGTCTTTGAAACAGCTGGCATCAAGGTTGTCATAGATGGGTGTTCTCTTACGATCCATGGCAGGGTGGCATTTGTAGCTGGTGACAACCTTGCTGTACACACAATTGCGGGTTTTACTGAAAACTTCAGCAAGACAGAGAAGTATTGCAGATTTTGCCACGGAACACGATCAGACTGTGCAAGACATGAATCAGAAAAGGATTTCCTGCTTCGCGACAACGGTGGATATGAATCAGATCTTCGACGTCTGGAGGAGAGTGATTGGAGTCGTGATGTTTGCAGAGCAACCGGCTTGAAGGGCAAGTGCATATTCAACGAGTTGGATAATTTCAACATGATCGATGGTTTCCCACCGGATGTAGCCCACGATATTTTTGAGGGTGTTGTTGGGTATGTTCTTCAATTAGTTCTCACGACTGTCATCGTGATCAAGAAGTATATCAGCTGTCAAAAGACGAATGAGCTACTAGCGACGTTCTCTTGGAATGGCGAGCCAAACAAACCACAATCCTTGCGAATGGTCTCGGGACATGTTATTTGTAAACAGACTGCAAAGGAAAGCTGGCTTCTTCTGAGATACATTCCTCTGATTATTGGTGATTACATACCCTTAGACTGCCCTGAGTGGAATATTCTTGTTGATTTGGGACGTGTAGTTCAACATTTGACAGCTCGAGTGTATTCCCCTGGTGACTTAGCATTTTTGGATTGGAAGATTTCGGATTGGCTGTACAGTATCAAAACAGTGTATCCTGATTTCATTATGAAGCCCAAGTTCCATTTTATGGTGCACTATGCAACCCAAATAAAAAAGCATGGTCCCCTTCGCTTTTGCTGGACTTTACGTTTCGAGTGCAAGCACTCTGTTTTGAAATCTTTAGTAAGGAGGAATACAAATTTCAAGAACATATGCAGAACAGTGGCACGGAAGCATCAGAATCATCTGGCATTTGCGATGAGCTCGGCAAACTACATGGCTCGTGGAGTTGTCACTGACATCAGGCCTATGAGCAACGAGTTGGCACAGAAGCTACCTGAAGACATGAAAACTCTTATCTTGAATGAGGGACTTCAGGTGGGACGGCAAGTTCGAGTGGACAATTTGGTTTACGAGGTAGGAACGATGGTCATACTGGCAGATGATATGGAAGATGATGGGTTTATATTCGGCGAAATCGGTGCAGTGTGTACTCAAGAACCTGACTTGGCTGTATTCTTAGTGCTGAATATCCTTCGATCAAAGCACAATTCGAACACTAACGCATACAGAACTGACGTTACTGACACATGGCGCATGGTGAGCATCCGTACATTGACAGATTTCAAGCCACTTCATTGCATACATGTTCCTGGTAAATGCAGTAGTGATGTTCCTGGTAAATGCAGTAGTGATATCGTTTTGAACTGCAGCCCGTGATATGTTCTATTTCAGATCATGTCCGCCCAACAGCCATTGACACACATAGTATCTATCGCCGTCCCTGGGCAGGGCGAAGTTAACAGATACGTCAAAGTTGCGTCAAGAAGTGAACTGTTAGAAAAGAGTCAGGCTGCATTCGGGTTGACGGGGACTTTCGCACTTGAAGTGGAGGAAGAACGCAAACTAAAGCTGTATCGCATTCGTTCTAATATGTCGTTTTTAATATCACTTCAACCTCGAAATCAACTTTATGTCAAAAGGACTGAACTCGCGTTGCATGCATAAGGTACACATTTGTTCCTGTCATGCAAGCTAGTCCGGCCGCTTGGTAGTAGGATGGGTCTAATTCCCTGGCAAGGTTGTTTTCTTTCCAACGAATTGGTTGCAACAGTTCTTGGTTTTTTTGTTTGCACAGAAATGGGTGAAAAAGATGACGCGGGACAAGTTCAAGAACAAAAGAAGGGCCGGGAAGAAGTGCTCGTCAGATGGCTGCGCGGAAGGCAAGAAAAGAAAGTCAGCGGGCTCTGCCAAGACGGGGAGCGCTCCCGAGCGTCGATGTGTGGAGGGCTTGCCCGATTATTCACCTCAGGTAAATTAGTGACTGCACTAATGGACTGTTGAATGGACTGTTGACTGCACTAATGGACTGTTGAAATACAGCTGTTTAAATGCATAGGTTTAAATAGACATATAATGATGAAATATATTCTTTAACTAGCTTCCCTAGCTTAATATGCAATGTCATGCATGTGTTTACTATGCCGCAGTGTTCAATGCTTGTACAGGAAATGGATAATAAGGACTGTATACCTCGGGCATCGCTGTCGTACGTTACCTGTACACCAGGTAACGTACTGGCGCTGCCAAGGAATGTTCTGTCTCCCAAATGGTGGGAACGAGCTCGACTTCCGTCATGGAGCCTCCGGGCTTTAACCTAACCACGACCGTCGCTGGCGCTCGAAAAAGGTGGTGGGACACGTGCCGACAACTGTCCTGCGTGGTGGCGGCGAATTAAATGGGCAATGGTAGGGTGCATCGAAATAAAAACAATGAAACGTTTGGACGGTCCTTTTGGTGGTCATCCAGGGCTCCATCGGCTTTGTATTGCAGGGCTTCGACCTCATGCTTGTTTGGTATAGGTCGTATTGTCACAATGCAATATACGTCACGTTACGTCACGTTGCCTTTTGTCTTTATTATCTGTATGGTATGCGTTTTGAGTTGGTGACCCTAACCCCGAATTACCAAACTAGGAACTCATTAGTTCCTAGCTTGGTACTATCACTAAAAAAACTGCTTGCAGGTTACAAAGAGCGACTTCGATATCGAAACGTACAAGAACCTGCTAAAGTCGGGTGATGCTGTGAACGTCAAAGATTTGATGGGCGAAACCTTCTCGGCTAGACGGCGGGCAATCGTGGAAGAAAATACTACTATCAAGGAGATCATGGCGGACTACCCTCTTCTCTTCACTAACGCAGATGTAAGTTAGCTACACATAGGTACGTGGTGTTTGACCAACCTGAGGCTTACAGCCATTTGCAGTGTTATGTAGGAACACAATTTTTAACCTGACATTGGCTGTACCTTCCAGGCATCAGCTCCTATGAGCATAATATTCCTGCTACGTGGCTATTTCTGGAATCAATTGACATGGTGTTTTTTTTTAGTGCAACCGATATCGCTGGAATTATACATGTCCTGGAAGTGCGAGGAGCTTTGAATTTGTGTATATTTCCGAGGTTACGGGAAGGTTGATTTAAAATATTTCGCATGCTAAACTACCACCATATATAAGCTTGTCATATTTATATCATACTGAACTTCAACTTTTTTTCTCTGATAGATTGTGCTCTCATTTTGGCTTCCAGAAGGTTACTTCATACTATTTGACAGCGCTGGCAAACGTATTACGCTTTTTATTCATAAATTCGCCCAGCCCTTCCTGAAAACCATAAAAAGGAGTTTCTGTTGTCAGAACATATAGAAAATTCCCCCCCAATTTGTTTTCCCAAAATTTCCCTTTCCGAACCCATAATTACGAAACATAATTCAAGCCCGGTGTAGGATATAGCTGTTTACAGTGTCGTGTAAATAACTGTATTTTCTAAACGGTTACGACAACACATTTAACTAATTTACTGCTTGTATCTATCATTAGAATCACATATCCCATCTAGTCCTTGTGGAAAGCCCACACCGGGCCTTGGAAAACTATACAATGTGGATAAATGGGTACATAATATCCAACGTCCATGCCTCCCGACATCACGCCACCAATGCTACCGCGTTTACCGCATAATAGGCGGCCGCGGTAGCTCAGTCGATAGAGTGTCGGACTCTTGATCGCAAGATTGTGGGTTCGAATCTCGCAACCGGTGGCATTACCGAGTCCACCCGCGACTAATCGGTGTGAGAGGTTGGAGACGCGATATGACCTAGCGGTTGAATGCGTCGTAAAATAACCCAAGGTTCTTCTTCTACCACATATACTCAACCCGGATAACAGGCTTGTCCACAGGATTCCACCTGCCGTCGAATCCCTAACTGGTATCGCCAAAATATCGTATTCTGCTGGATCCCCCGCCACGTTGGACTTGCTGGAAATGAAGTTGCCGATATAGCCGCTAAGCACGCTATCAGTAATGGCCGTGAAGTTCGGCCACCTCTCTCCATATTATCATACATGCGATCCGAATGGCAAGAGCCTGGAACTCCAAACCTAGTAAGCTGAGGGTAATAAAGCCGTAACTAGGAATGTCACAGTCCTCACACCGGACCTCACGACGAGAGGGAATTACGCTCTGCCGATTGTAGATAGGGCATGCCTTCGCGATACACAGCTACATACTGATCAGTGATGACCGGTCAGTATGTAGCTGACCGGTCATGCACACGCTGATCGGTCATTACATACGACCTTTATTCCCAAGCTGTTCCGACCCTCTTACCGTGTATCATGTTTTGTAGGTTGTTTACTGTTGGAACACCAGATTTTACCTCTACGACATCAGTACCTCTACGACACCAGATTTTAGGACGGGTGAACACCGACAATGCGTATGCTACTAAAAATGACTGGGGTCGTATCGTCTGGGGAAATGTTTACCTTCTTTCAACAAGCAGCTTTTGATGTATGTCGCCGCTGCTGAGGATTATTTATTACTGACTACTATAGGAGCATGGCAGATTGTCTGTAAACACAGTTTTAGGCGCAAAGTGACCCTGCCAGTCGACGCGCCCATAAACCCCAATTCATCATCATCACAGCAGCAGTTGTGTGATACCGGTGGTGTGATGAATGCAGTAGTGGTATGAAATTAATGTGTATCGTTTACTGTACAGTTCTGGCTGGAGATGGATCGGATCAGCTGCCGGCCGGACTTCGAAAAGTGGGCGAGAAGTAACTTGGTTTCCTGGCTGGAGAAGGTCGCGACAGCTCTCAAGGGACCCTTTGGTACGGTTAACATGGTACACTGTACAAACGAGTTGTTTTAGGATATTTTGTTGTTTGCGTCCCTTAAGTGGACACAGACCATTGTCTCCATTTCATATTATGGAACACATTTGTTTCCGGATAAAAACTGCATCTTTTATGGACTCCAGTTTGGCGTATGTCATAAATGTAACCCACATTAATTTGCACCCATTGGAGAGCTAACACCACCACGATTCTGAAAACTGCAATTCATGATCAACACTAGTTCTTATGTTCGAAAGTAAACATGAAACGTAAATCGTCATCTAAAAAAAGAAAACACTCATGTAACACAAATGTGTATATTCTTACACAGTTGTGTAGGCAAGTTTCTAGTTGGAAAACATGGCCAAATGAAACAAATAAAGGACAACCTTTAGTTGTAGCCGAGCGATTTAAAACTTTTGTCGTATCTTTTTTAATTGTCTATCCTTTTTATCTTTTTTATTTAAACTCAATGTCACTGAACATTGCTGAACAAGAAACTTATTTCTGGTCAGCCAAGTTATGCGAGCTCGGGGATGTGCATGCTCCTAATTGTTCTATATCATTTCTGAAGCAATTTGAAGCAAATGAATATTGAAATAGCTTCTAAGAATTAAATTATGTCTTCACTCTAGATCCACCACTGTGTCGATACTGAACCCACCACTGATCTCACCACAAGTGGAACGAAGTGTTTGTTCTGGGGCAGGATTGGAGCTGAGTGTTGAACGTACTAGCATGGCTTAGCAGTAAGGTGTTGGTTTAAAAAATAATAATGCACAACTTGCTTGAATTTCAACAATAGATTTCCATTGGCGACGCCAAAGTTTGAAGCCATGTGTTTCTGTAACCAGTGTGTGGTAGTCATAAGGGTCGGCGGACCGCCCTCTTACGAGCAAAAGGATATGTTCGCCATGTCAACTTTATAGTTTGCAGTCGGAGCTGGGTCAGCGTATGAACCGAAGTATGTGTTTGGCTTGCTTCTAAAAATCCTGGTTACGCTACTGCTACTGATTACTGTTGTCCTGGTGGTATGCAGATGCAATGGTCTTAAATCTCCCGTTTGAGATCTTGGGGATGCAGCGATCACCCAAGAATTGCAACTTTGATTATCCATTCATACTACCCAGATCGGTGGATAAAGGTCCTCACTTTTCGCTACCAATGGCTAGATTAATGAATGTGTGAACGCGGCTGCGAACACTTTTGGATATGGCCATCATGTTTTCAAGTGTGGGGAACCAATATCATGAATCAAAGGACTAATGCAAGGAAGTATTTGGATGCAATTTCGATTACAAAATGTTCATTTGTTGACCATATTAATGGCCTAGATCATGGCTAGGTCATGGATGACCCGAGTTGTTTTGCAATTTATATTCTGCTGAAAATGTATCGTTCTTATTTTTCTGGGGTAAAAAATAGATGCCAAATTCGAAATCGGCATTGAATATTATTCCGGGATGTTCCCCAACCATTACTCTGGGAGCATAGCCAAATAAGGCATAATGAAGCGCTACATATAAACTTGAAAACATTGCATTGAATAACTGGAATTAAGATTTAGGCTCCTTTATGGTATGCATACGAATATATTGGAACGTCTTTTCTTATCTAAGGCGTAATTTTGGGCATAAGCATGTATATCCCGTGCAGTGGGTCCATGCACATGTGCAAGGTATGTGACGTGCGTAAATGACAGGTTCTCCTGTGAATGTGAACTCAATGTGAACTCATGCGCACCGTTTTCAAACAGGTTCTAAAGCGAAAAATATTTCAGAGATATTTGAATCTGTTTTAGAGGACCTGACCTGTGACAACATCGATGTCCTCTCGTCGACACAAATAATTACGGCATAGTGAATTGTGTTGTGCTATCCGTTGCAATTCGTTTCATTTCGTTCCGTCCATTGGTTCCGGAGTTGACGGGATAAAATCATCCCAGTGGCTGGTGTATGGGAGAACACGCCAGCGACTGCCGGGTTAATTTGGTGTCGTAGCATGTGTATTTACTCTAACAAGGCATACTGCCCTCATTGCAGAAAGCGCCCTCAAACAGGCCATGGCCGTGCTTCGAGAGCCCTGGCTGATGGATTCTGCTGAACCACGGGACGGCAGCCCACACCTTCAGAAACTTACTTCAGGGTACACCATTTGGGTAGAGAGACAGCAGTGCTACACTGTCCAAAGTGTGGAGTCGGCTGTCCTGATGTTTACGCTGGCACACTCGGTATTTAACTGCCAGTTTTCGAAACGTTATAGATGTTTCGGAACTTTCATTCAAAGGTATGTGCTGGGAATTGACGATGGAATCTCGGTCCCCGATAAGACATTATCCTTCATCCCAAAACTTTAAGTTTTGAAGCAACTAGTAGCGTTGTTCCGATACTGTAGCGGTGTCTCCGATAAGACCCTATCCTCCATCCCAAAACTGAATTTTGAAGTAGCGTGGTTCCGTACCGCAGTTCGGTAGCGTAGTGGAAGCGACTCGTTTTTCTTTACGGTACTGTATTAAGCAGTAGTTTGATTAATGCGTTCAGCTATCTCGCTTATATCGGTGTTGATCGGTTATGTTTAATAAAACTGAAAATGAAATGGAACTGTTTTCAGGTTTTGGCGACATACAGTGAAAATATTCATCTTTTGAAACGTCAAAGAATGGTGCGCGTTGACGATGCAATGTTATTTGTATGCCTTTATATCAGTGTATCATGTAAATTTTGTGCATATTATTTTAGATGCCGAAAATGTACTTTTTGAAGTGTGCTATCACACCAGAGGGTGTAGACGAACACCCATAGCTTCGGGTGTTGAGCTACACCCTAGGTGTAGGGTTACTTTTTATTGAGAAGGGTGTTATTTTGGAGCTTTCCGGGATCCGTGACCGGGTGGTGTAACACAACTACCATAATGGGTGTCAACGAACACCCTTAGTGAAGTATTAATGAACTGATGTGGTACATGAACACTCTTTAGCAGGATTACGGGAGCTGAAGAGTTTGAAAAACACGCCTTTTTTAACCGGGTAAAATGCTCACCGAACACCCATTATTCGGCTTATCTAACTCTTTATAAAGGTGTTGTTTTGTCGCCGTGATTTTCCGCATTATGGGTGTGAATATTTTTATCTGTGTAAGCCTGTTCACGATCAAGGCACGTGCTTGGATGAAAACGTTGGTAATCTGAGCCTGAGTGTTGTGTTGCAGAAGTATTCGAACACGTGATGTCAAAGGTTAAACAGATATGGCAAAATTTCTACAAATTGTGGTAGTAGACGATTTATAAGTCCTACCTTGCGATGAATTACAAGGAGAGAGAAGCATCCATAACACAGCAACCACATTATGATCACCGAGAAACCTTTCGCTCAACCATTTATTGCATCTCGAAAGTTAAAATATCTGCGAATGTAGTGAAATATCAGGAAGGGCACAAACATCAGGTGGCGCCGTGTTTGGGTGCCCAGTGCCCACTGCTCACTCTGGCTGACCGTGCTGCCTGTGAAGCAAGGCAATTTCTGAGGGTGTCGGACGCAGACAAGGTGAAAGCAAAGCTATTTTATGAGTCTGACCAGATCAGCCGCATGTGTTTCGGCAAGACCGACTGTGTGACGGTGTGACAGGCTGATGGGACCAAAAGTAGACTTCCGAAAAGGCTTGTTTTGGGAAACTTGTGCGAGATAATATGATCTATGCAAGGAGAACCCTGAAAACCCTCGCACCGGCTTCTTAACCTTTGCCGCCCTTCGTCCGAAGCATTACGTCTTGGCAGGCAGCAGTGGGACGCACTCGATGTGGGTGTGCACTTATCAGCAAAACCCGAAACTGTTCATATCCGCTCTCGGCCTTCCCGGTTTCAAAGGCCGTGACCTCCTCAATCACGCTGTATGTGGCAAGGAAAACCGTGATTTTATGATGCAAACTGTGAGGACTGCCCTGGTGAAGACGGGGTGATGAACTTCCTAAGGATTATCCTCACGGACAAATCAGGAGAAGAGAGTGAAAGTGATTCAGCCCCAGATGATGACATGGATAATGAGATTCGGTAGAGACAGTGGATGAGCATGCATCAATGTGCACTCGTAGAAATAGTGTAGACCAAAGATGAAAGCATGAGATATTTGAGCCAGCAAGCCGTTAAGCTGACCAGACACCACTTTGTGACTAACAAACAAGGTCAGTACTTCACCTATGCAAAGGCTACTGGCAAGGAGGGCGAAGCAATTGTCCAGTGCGATTTCGCTGAAAATTATTAATTTGTGGTGCAGGATGTAGCTCAAGGCTTCTACTGGGATTCGTCCCTGTGTACGGGACACCAATTTCTAGTGTACTGGCGTGAGGACGATGTACTGTGCCATCAGAGCTACTGCTGGATCTCTGACGGCACAAAGCACAACACCGACATGGTGCATGCGTTCCTGAAATGGCATATCCAAGAAATTCGGACCGCAGTACCTGTTCCCCAAGGATATTTATTTCAGATACGGCAGTGCTGCACAGTATACGAATCAGCATAACTGCATCAATATGTGTTACCGTCAGACAGATTTTGGGGTACCCTGTGAATGGCATTTTTGTCGCATCTCATGGCAAGAGCGTTTACGACAGTATCGGGGACACAGCCAAGTGTGTCGCCGCTCAAGAGAGCCTCAAGCGCCCGCTTAGCAACCAGGTACTGACAAAGGAGGACATGTTTGAATACCTGTCGCACAAGCTTGTCAACGGCATCAAGTTCATAATTGTATCAAAGCAGGAGGCAATGAACGCCACGACCCACCTCATCGAGCGCTTCTCGAAAGCCGTCACGGCGAAGGGAACGCAGGGGTACCACAAGTTCGCACCAGTGACCCACATAATCGAAATAGTTAATTAACTGTCTACCGATGCGCCGCGTGTGTTAATGGTAGCTGGGTGAAATGAGACGAGTTAGTGTGCGCTCTGATACATATTTTTTTATTGTTATTATCGCAGTGACAGATCATCAGTCTGCATTGGGATTCTGACAAGGTATGGGATGATATGCAGATCTGTAGATCATCACATTGCATTACATTATGATACTGTACTGCAACAAATAATTGTACTGCATCGCATTGTGTAATTATGCTACTTCAATTTTATTACGCTCATGTAGACAGCTCACGTTCCAATTCGATTCATTTCAAACTCAACATGTCTCAATGCATGCGTCCGCACCAAATTTGTTTTCAAACAGTTCACGATGACTTCACTTACTCAGTCAATGACGTTCATCTTTTCGGTTCCAGGATGTGGGGTTTGAAACACCAGAAAGTTGATATTACAGTGGTTGGCGGAGTTATAATCCATTCAGTGTTGTCGGTGAGATATGATCGTACATTATTGATATGCTGGCATTGGTGCAGAAATATATTGTATCAGGTGAAAAATTGATGTTTCTGTTCTTCCTACAAGTGACGATATAGGATTTCACAAATCACCCTTCGTCGCTTCTGCATTTCCAGAATAGCATTGTGACACTCTCGAATGTCAAACTAGGCTACGTTATCTTAGGTCACAAGTTCACGGTTTAAAAAACGCGTGAACGGAAATTTCGAAACTGACGCAAGATGCAGTGGATCATGACGAGTTCAGCGATATGTAGCTTCGTGCAATTCGTGCTACTCTTCATTGAGTTCCAGGCCTCCAAAGAATTCGGTGACCATTCAAATGTGTCCGAGGCTATAACTCCTTAACCGTTGCTCGGATCTTTCTCAAAATTGCATAGCATAAAGACATAAAAGACATAAAAGATCAGTGCAACTATGAGCCACAAGGGCCCTTCTTGGTTGCACTCTGTACACTGAACCAGTTGTCCATCAAATGTGTTGATCAACTCTCCCTGGAATACAGAAAAACAAGCCCCCTATTCTTATAATGACTGTCTATGCTGTTCTTAAGGATGTTCAGTGTGTTGCTACTAACAATAGTTTCTGGCAGCTGGTTCCAGTGTTCTACTACCCTGTTGGTGAAGAAGGACTGTCTTAACCTTGTCCTGCTGTGATTAACTTTAATTTTGAATTGATGACCTCTAATTGCATCATTTCTGTTAAATTCAAACAGTTCCCTGAGATAACCCTGTTCCTGACCATGAACAAATTTAAAGACCTCGATGAGATCTCCTCTCAGCCTTCTATATCTAAGTGAAAACATATTCAATTTCTTCAATCTTTCCTCATATGCCAGGTTGCCCATACCATTCACCATTTTTGTTGCCCTCTTTTGTACTCTCTCTAAAAGCCAACAATCTTTTTCATAACTAGGGGACCAAGCTTGGACACAATATTCCAGATGTGGCCTGACATATGCACAATAAAGCTTCCTGATGATTTCCTCACTTTTGTATGATGCATTCCTATTTATTGCCCCAAGCATTCTTAGTGCCTTCTTCCTGGCTTCTTTGGTCTGTTCTGATGCCCCCAATTTTGTGTGCCATGGGCCTGAAGTTGCATCATTAACCGTTTATGAGGTACCTTGTCAAAGGCCTTGCTAAAGTCAAGATATGCTACATCAACCTGATTTCCCTTATAAAATTGTTCTGTAGCAAAATTAAAAAAGTCCAAGAGATTTGTGAGACATGATCGCCCTTTTCTAAACCCATGTTGAGTATCTTGAATCACTCTGTTTCCTTCCAGAAAACTAACTATTTTATCCTTGATAATCGATTCAAGTACCTTGCAGACTACTGATGTGAGGCTTACTGGCCTATAGTTTTCAACTTTCCCTCTTTCTCCTTTCTTGAAAATAGGAACTACATTTGCCCTTTTCCAATCGGTTGGAATTTCATTTTGTGAAACTGATCTACAAAATATTATACTGAGTGGAATTGACAATTATTTTTCAGCTTCCAGCAATACCCTAGCATAGATTCCATCAGGTCCTGCTGCCTTGTTTGGCTTTATTTTCCTGACATAATTCAAAACAACATCACTGTCAATGAAATCAACATCATGTAACTGATCACCTGTTGCTGGGCTGTGGTTCACAGTTGGCAGATTTGTCACATCCTCCAATGTAAACACTGATTTAAACTGCTTGCTCAATTCCTCAACCATCTCACTATCCTCACTCAATATAATCCCATTTACTTCCAGTGGACCAATTGTGCTTGAAACTTTACTTAGCTTGTAGAAACTAAAGAACTTTTTACTGTCCCCATTACAGTTCCTAGCCAAATCCAATTCTTTTGCTCGCTTTGCTGCTCTGGTTTTCTGTTTCACAGCGTCTCTAGCTTTTTGATACAACCTTAGATTTACTATATTTGAAGCTTCCTTAAATACTCTAAATGCATCTTTCTTAGCCTTAATTGCTTTTGTCAAATCTGGTGTAAGCCATGCTGGCTTTCCTACTCTTCTTTTGCGCCTTTGCTTTTGGGGGACATGTCTAATCTGAATTTCCCTCAAGTAAGATTTGAACTTTTCCCACATTTCACAGGCATTTAAATCGGAGAATTCTTCTTCCCATTTTATGGCACTTAAAGCTGCTCTCATGCAGTCAAAGTCTGCCCTGTTAAAATTTGGAACCTCTGCCAAATTATTTTTGATTGTCCCTGCTACATGTGCCTTGAATCTCACTATGTTATGGTCACTTCTTCCCAGAGTTTCTCCTACAGTCAAGTCTTGAACTAAATCACTTAAATCCGAGAAGACAAGGTCCAAGAATGAGCCCTGCCTAGTTGGTTCTGTTACAAACTGGTGTAAGAACAGGTCCTCTTCAAGGCATTTCCTAAACAGTTTGCATGATGGGGAGCCAACACCAACATTTTCATATCCTTTTAGATTAAAGTCACCAAGAATAAGGCATTTCCTCTGAAAGTTTCTACTGATTTCCTCACAAATCACCTTATCAAGCTCCAGTTGCTGAGAATGTGGCAAGGTTCCTGATCGGTACAAAGCTCCTATTCTCAGTTTATTGCTGTTGCCTTTTCCCACAGAAACATCAAGCCAAATGGACTCCACAGACACATTTTTTACCCCATCTGCTACTTTTTGAGAACTGAATAAGCTATTCACATAGAGCATTACACCACCCCCTTTCACTGCTGGACCCCTATTGCATGAAAACATATTGTATCCCTGGATCTCATAGTCCTGCAAGTTATCCCCAAAATACTCCTCACTGACCCATGCCTCAGTAATGCAAACAAAATCTGGTTCCTCATCAGCAACATAACACTTGAACTCGTCAAATTTGGATCGAATACTCTGAGCATTAAGCATCATACACTTAAGAAATGTTCCATAACCATCTTTGGTTTTTTCATGCTGAGTAGCTCTATCATCTCTGGATGAGCTACCACTCTGCCCCCTTGATCTACTGCCATCCCTATTTGCTGACTGTGAGGTTCTATTGCCTATGCTGTCACTATTGGCATATTCATGAGATGGTAATGCCACTTCTTCCCTCCCCACCCCATTATCTAGTTTCCCTGAAGGACATGTTCATACACTTTACTTAACACTTGCACCCCCTTCTCGGAGAAGTGCAGGCCATCCCTTTGATAGAGGTCCCATGAACCATAAAACCTGCACCACTTGTCAACAAAGGTCAAACCTAACTCATTGCAGAGCCTACCCACCCTGGCATTGGCTGCCAGCGCTCTAGAGCTCCACTCAGGGGAGACTTCAGCCCTGGGCAGAATAGCTGTCACAATAGCTCTGCTTTTGCTCTGCTTCAGGGTGGCCAGAAGGGCCCTGTAGTCCTACAGCAGCTCCTCACTCCTAGCAGGACCTACGTTGTTCACTCCTACCTGCACTATAACTGTACTAAACTGGTCCTCACTGGTGGCCTGTGCCACCACTGGGACTAGGTCTCTAACCTTGGCACCAGGCCTGGTGATGCACCTCCAGAGATCTAAAAATTGCCGGTTCCGCTACACACCAATTTATGGAAACACGTAATTGCTACATGAAGAGCGAAAACTTCTTAAATCACTACGAGTAATCGAAGAACATGTGCCGGGTCGTCGATTTATGTGTTATAAAACATCTCTGTATACCAAATATTAAGGTACTTCGAGGCTTATCCTTAGGTCATTCATTCTGTGTTTCTTGTCAAAACATAAAATACATGGAATGAAATGATGTAAATACGATCAAACCAGCGCTTTAATGTCGGACTATCGCTTCATAACTTTTTCACATTTGCTCCGGTTATCCCATGTCATGGTTATGGCCTTTTTTAACCCGCAGTTAACTCCATGGCACGGATTACAGCCAAGGGTATATTTGGGATTAGGGCGTAGTCGCCGCTACAGTTTGAATATTCTACAACACAGCTGATCTCCACAGGCACCGTACACAACAGCTAAAGGTTCATATCAAATCGGAGAATATGTGATTCGTTCAATATACTAGCACATATCAAGACGAGAAATTCACAATGGATGGCAATGTATTCCTTCATACTTTCTCAAGTTTTCATCATTTCCCTGCTTAAACTGTTTAGACAGACATAATAACC
Source organism: Ashinkailepas kermadecensis (assembly GCA_034440615.1). Taxonomy (NCBI): domain Eukaryota; kingdom Metazoa; phylum Arthropoda; class Thecostraca; family Neolepadidae; genus Ashinkailepas; species Ashinkailepas kermadecensis. Next base: position 427,008 of record JAOTOM010005181.1, read on the forward strand.
ATAACTGATCAATGATGTAAAATGCTGGCTTTCCATCCTTGAATGCATGTCTTGTTTTTCTCAAATCATCCACAATTTCTAAGCAACAATGTTCTTCATCTGCACAGGTAGACATGCATTTTTTGGACAATGGTATAAGGAATTGCATGGAACAACACCATGGCAAACTGTGTGACAATTGTGGTGCGCAAGATGATGCCAAAAGCCAACCAGAACTGTATTGAAAGAACATGTCCAAAACGAGCTGTATTACAGCACTTGCTAACATTGGCAGCCCATGCACACAAAATTAGGCTTCAGATTTAGCCAAATTTTGTTAGGTTGGTTAATGTTATGCATTGCATCATGCTTAACCAAAGATGCCATGCTGCTAAGCAAATACCTACCAACATCTTGTGTTGCAAAACAGCCCAATTTTTAAGCCTTGGTCATGGCCATCAAGGTGTGCTCAATGTTGGTCAGACATGCAGCTGATGGCTGCAAATGGGCTGGAAGGGCAGCATTTCAACAAATTGGGGATTGCAAGAGGGCTTGAGGGGTGGCATTTCAGGAAAATTAAGTAGAGTTTCAACCAAACAGTTCTCAAATTCAGAGCCATTGCCTTTTCCATGAAGGATTGCATCTGCAAATGATTAATCACTCACCTCGTAGGGTGTGCCAAGCTTAAAGAGGAGGGGATATGATCATGAAGTTAAGTATCTTTTACATAGCAAAGGCAAGTGCTCAGGACTCATAGAACTGTTCGGAGACATCACCCCTACCCATACCTAGGTAGGTACTTTCCACATACACCGGGCACCAGCTCGCAAACTTCTCCCCGGTTGCAAATCCTGTGCCTTTGAACCGAATATCCTTCTCAGACAATTCCTTGTGCTTACTTACCACGTGACGTGTGGTAATAGCTAATACTAGCTAATACTCGTAGCTATACCAACTACAACCTGGTACCCCACAATGCACGAATTGCCATGATGCCCAGGCATCCGACCTCATGGGACTTCTGATCTTGCTCAACTTTCGCTCCTTGGGCATTGTGGCAAGCAATCACGGGACCACTCGAAAAGGAAGAGCCCACGCGCAATAACCGCGTAAAAACTGGTCACGTTTGAAAGGAACTGCACGGAAGCAAACTCACCTGTCGCTCTGTCAACTTCATTTATTGGAGTTGTCTACCGCTCGTGAGTCACTTCATTCTGACGTCATGGTTTAATATTATATTAACATTTCCTGGCATGGACTACATTATCTAACTACAGTAATTAATCTCCAATAAAAATATCACAAAATACAACATTGCTTAGTTCAATATCAGTATTTATAGGAAAACGTTTCTTTAAATAATACATGACGTCAGAACGGCGTGCTGCCAGCGGTGCCTAGCGGCAACGATCGCAATAAATTCAATTGATAGAGCGACCAAAGAAATGTGACGTTTGTGGCGTCTGGCATACAAATGCTGCCAGTTTTAAACGAATATCACGGATTTTAATAAATAGGCGCGTTGACTTGTGAATATATGCTTGTTCCATACATTACTAAAATGAAACAACTGTTTGTTACTTTTCTAATTATAAAGAAATATTTTCTGTTTTTTACCCAGCAGGGAATATTATGAAATAATTAAATAATGCGCAAATGGGAAGTGTGTACACTTCATTAAAAGTGTATACACCGCACTACGCATCCCGAAGGAGGGTGAGAATCACCTGAAGTTTCCGTATCACAATACAATGTATATATATATATATATATATATACTTTGTTATAGCACATGAATAGATGAAAAATCCATGATTATGTACCCAGCAATGCTCATCAATTTTAACTTAAACTGGCGAGGTTTGCTTGTGATACGTCGCGCTACATGGCGCTACATTGGCAATCCAGTATACAGAATACAACATTCACCGTAGAATCTGGATCATGGTATAATAGCCATTCAGATTCAATGATATGGATGTGGAGTGTGGATTGTGGAGTTGATGCTTAATGTGTGCAAAGCATCGCTGAAGACCGAACCTCTGGAAAGCTACGGAGTGTGGGTGGGTGCGGGAGGAGTCTAAGGCCAGTTTTAGCAGCTGCACCAGCTAACGCTGCCCCCCCCCAGGCCCCCATACGCTTCTGGTTCAAGACTGCTTCAAATAATTTCAAGATACGTCAGCTTAGATGCCATAGATGTTTATTATCCCATGTTTATTATCCCGCAAATGTTTATTATCCCACTAATGAATATCATTTAGTGTTGTTTATGCCATACTCTGTTGCATTGATGTTGTTCACGGTCTGATGCTGATGGAATTGATGCGACGTATTCAGTTTTCTTATTTTCTGTCGCTCGTCCGACACAGGTATACGAAGTATTAAAACACATTCTCTAAATTCGATACATCTGCAAAAAGGTCATAAGCAGATGCGCTACCTACCATAGTAGCTAAGTAGCCACGTTTCTAGACCTCTGTGCACCTCCTGCCTCTCCTACCTTTACAGAAAACTCTATCTAAATGCCGCACCCGAGAGTCTCCTACCACCAGCACCGTCTCCTTGCTGCTATCACTGCTATCACTATCCTGCGAGCAGTCCTCCAGTGCCTGGAACCTATTGGATGTTATTACTCCTGCCTGTTGAGCTGCTTCACTAGGTTGCTTCCCACTCCTACCACCTACCACCTGCCACTCACTGCCCCCTTGCTTAGGCTCACTCCTCCAAATCCTCCACCCTCTGACTTTAAACCACTGCCCCTCCTGTGCGCTACAACTAGAAATCTTCTGTTCACTAGGAATACTTCTCTCTTCAGATCTCCCTGCCACCTCCACAGCAGGGGAGTGGCGTGTGAGGTGTGGCGTGTGAAGGGTGGCAGAGTGAGGTGTGGCGTGTGAGGTGTGGCGTGTGAGGTGTGGCGTGTGAGGTGTGGCGTGTGAGGTGTGGCAGAGTCAGGTGTGGCAGAGGTGTGGCGTGTGAGGTGTGAGGTGTGGCGTGCTAGGTGTGACGTGCGAGGTGTGGCTTGTGAGGTGTGGCGTGTTAAGTGTAATTTGTGACGCATGCTGTGTCATGTGCCATGTGAGATGTCGCGTGTGATGTGTGACGTGACGTGTAGCGTGTGACGTGACATGTGACGTGACGTGTGACGTGACATGTGACGTGACGTGTGACGTGACATGATGCGCGACGCGTGACGTGACGTGTGACGTGACGTGTGACGTGACGTGATGCGTGACGTGACGTGTAGCGTGACGTGATGCACGACGAGTGACGTGACGTGACGTTACATGTGACGTGACGTGACGCGACGTGTGACGTGACGTGACGTGATGCGCGACGCGTGACGTGACGTGTGGTGTGTGAGATGTTGCGTGTGATGTGTGACATGTGGCATGTGAGGTGTGGAAGAGTGAGATGTGGCGTGTGAGGTGTGGCGTGGGATGTGTGACATGTGACGTGTGACGTATGGGTTATGACGTGTGGCGTGTGATGTGTGACGTGTGGCGTGTGAGGGGTGGCAGAGTGAGGTGTGGCATGTGAGGTGTGGTATGTGAGGGGTGGCAGAGTGAGGTGTGGCGTGTGAGGTGTGGCGTGTGAGGTGTGGCATGTGAGGTGTGGCGTGTGAGGTGTGGCGTGTGAGATGTGGCGTGTGAGGGGTGGCAGAGTGAGGTGTGGCATGTGAGGTGTGGCATGTGAGGGGTGGCAGAGTGAGGTGTGGCAGAGTGAGGTGTGGCAGAGTGAGGTGTGGCATGTGAGGTGTGGCGTGTGAGGTGTGGCGTGTGAGGTGTGGCATGTGAGGTGTGGCGTGTGAGGTGTGGCGTGTGAGGGGTGGCAGAGTGAGGTGTGGCATGTGAGGTGTGGTATGTGAGGGGTGGCAGAGTGAGGTGTGGCGTGGGATGTGTGACGTGTGACGTATGACGTGACGTGTGGCGTGTGAGGTGTGGCAGAGTGAGATGTGGCGTGTGAGGTGTGACGTATGAGGTGTGGCGTGTGGGGTGTGGCGTATGGGATGTGGCGTGTGAGGTGTGGCGTGTGGGATGTGGCGTGTGAGGTGTGGCGTGTGAGGTGTGGCGTGTGACGTGTGACGTGTTGCGTGTGATGTGTGACGTGTGGCGTATGACGTGTGGCATGTGGCGTGTGACGTGTGACGTGTGACATGTGACATGCGACGTGTGACGTGTGGCGTGTGACGTGTGACCCATCACGGGCCGTTGTGATCGCCGCCCTGCCGACAGCGTCCCCGCCCTCGGAGCTGAACAGACGCGCCATGGCCCGGCCGCAGATCAGGCAGAAGTGCCCGCCGTCAGCGATGGTGGCGCGCCCTGTGGTCAGGTGGCGGCCGGCGGCCGGACAGGTGCCGCTGCCGCGCCGCCTCCGCCTGCCCGGCGCCTCGGTCACTCTACTACCACCTGCCACTCTACTACCACCTGCCACTCTACCACCTGCCACTCACTGCCCCCTTGCTTAGGCTCACTCCTCCAAATCCTCCACCCCCTGACTTTAAACCACTGCCCCTCCTGTGCGCTACAACTAGAAATCTTCTGTTCACTAGGAATACTTCTCTCTTCAGATCTCCCTGCCACCTCCACAGCAGGGGAAGCTACAGTTACCTGGTGGCCTGTGACCACCTGGGCATAGGATGCCCCTGCTACAGACTGCCCCTTACATGTTACCCTTTCTGGCTAGCCCTGTGAAGCAAGGGAAGCTTGGAGCTTGGAAAGCTCTGCCTTAAGGTCCCTAACCTCATCCTCTAGTGCCTGCATCCTGGTAGTAACCATCCTAAAGGCTGCAGCTTATTCCTAGATTGCGATTGAAAAGTAACTTGCTGCAAAATGATTCCCCAAATAACAGAGCAGAGCGAAATAACCGACAAAGCTTAGGTCTATGCTAGTTCCTAACTATGTAGCACTTACAAGGTAATCACTGTGCAGAAAGTTGACTGGTTTTAAAGAAAGAAGAAATCACTCGCTGAATAACTGCCAAAAATGAAATAAATAGCTGAAAACACTAGACAAAGACACACTAGACACACTAGACAAAGACAGACAGAATGGACAAAATGGCGCTGGGCAGCGTCTCTTGGTGTAAATATAATAATCTGCTTGCTAAAAAAGAAACTTATGAGCTAAAACTATGCAAATATATGCACAGAAGTAATTGCTAAATACCTATCCACAGTTAAGCCTAGGATACTGTCCGGTTCTGCAACAACTTATCTGAAAAGCAGGAGCTCCACACCGACGTGTTTCCACCTTGACAACTGGCGGCTAGCAGCTGGAATATAGTGACAAACTTACTCTATATTAGTATTTTCCTTGGAATATGAAGTGTAGGCTGTTATTTTGGCCCCTGCACTTGTCAATTTGTCGTGGAATGGGCCATCTACTACAATTCGTAGGCATTTCTGCCATTTCTGTTTGGCCCTTGACCTCACAACGAGTTAGAACACTTATGCAAAATAACACTCTATCAGACGACTAACATTCTCATTCCCTCACGTGCCTCGAACGTCAAAAGGCTTGTATTTCAGTAACATGCCGTTCTAAACACATCATAACAGGCCACGATAAACTAGCACAAAAACAACCGTGCATGTCTAATTTAGGACGGATATGTAGAGTTTTAGGGACAAAACACTATTTTTATGTTTTACTCCGAAAGATAAAATATCGGACTTTATTTCTGCACTTTTTCAAATCGCAATGCGACTGTCCCGAGGGTTAAATTAGGTCATTTAAGTCACGATATCACGATTTCAAAGAACCCGTAAGCGAAAATTCAGCAAAAACCAAAGTACGCAGTGGAATGTTGTGAGTTCACCGATATATGCTTTTGCATAATTCTGTTTGTTCTTCATTGTGTTAAGGACCTCAAAATACACCATTGTTAGGTGGCATCTCAGAAATGCCAGAGGCTATACCTCCTTGACCATTGACCTGATCTTTCTTTTAAAAAAATGGCACAGCTGGATTCAGTGCATCAGATAACCCCACACAATGATTTTACTCAAAATATAAAATATTGTGTGTTATGCTCTTGTCGATTTGTTGTGGATGGGCCTGCTGTAGATTCAGCCATGTCGAGACAAAAAGTTGACATTATGACACCAAATGTACATGAAAGCTGTGAACAGCCACCAAGTTTCATGGAGCTACTCCTAATAGCAATTGAGATTGAAAAGCATGAATAAGGGAGTGGGACTGAATCAGCATCATAAGGAATCAGGGTAAGACTAGGCAAAGTATATGCTTTCGTTAGCACGGGATAAATATGGGAAACATTGACATTAGTGCACACTCGAAGATGGGTGTTTTGGGCTGCAATGAATCTTGCGCACCGTACATGCGATGCATGGGTTCCCCAGGAATTAAATGGAATAGCGCAGTGGACCAAGTTAATTATCACATATCTGTAAATTTTACCATGTCCATCCTTGTACAGAAAACTACTGAAACATACCATCCATTATAGGTGAATGAGGCTAGTTTCTCATAACATTGCCCGCTCTTTCTGAACAGCACTGGTTTTGGTGTTGCAAGTGGGAATGGCTTGCAATAGTGGTGAAATATGTTTGTACGATTTCTTGTGTTATTGCTGTTGATATTGCACAAGTCTCGTGCTCACACTTTCAATCATAAGTGCTCTCTGATTCAGTACATAAGTACTAAAGGTGTTCTGGTCAGAACATTTTCAGATTGATAAGTGTAAATGAGAAATTAGCATTAGCAGTCACCAACCAGGGGGGTCTGAACCATCACAACCCACCCCGGATCTGCAGCCATATGCAGTGGTTTGTCTGCATTTTCTCTTTAGGCCCATTCCACAACAACTCGACAACACCCAATATTATATATTTGGATGAAAATATTTGTATGGGGTTATCTGATGCGTCGAATCCAGCTGTAACTCCTTGACAGGTCAACGGCCAAGGAGTTATAGCCTCGGGCATTTCTGAGATGTCACCAAACAAGGGTGTCTTTTGAGGTCCTCAGTACAATGAAGAACAATCCGAATTGTGCAAAAGTATATATCGTTGAACTCACAATAATCCACTGCATCTCTTGGCTCTTTCGGAATTTTCGTTTACGGGACATTTTAAATCGTGATATAGTGACCTAACGTAACGTGACCTACTTTAATTATCGGGACAGTCACAATGCGATTTGAAAAAGCGCAGAAATGTAGTCCGATATATTATCTTTCGAAGCAAACATAAATAAAAATAGGGTTTTGCCCCTAAAACTATATATATCCGTTCAAAATTAGGCATGCATGGTTGTTTCTGCGCTAGTTTATCGTGGCCTGTTTTATTATTGGTTTAGAACAGTATATTACTGAAATACAAGCATTTTGATGTTCGTGGCACGTATCCCATCACGTGCAAGTATTCCATCACGATGAGTAATCTCACTCATCTTGAACTGCTTGAGAACAAATTTGGCGCGGACGCATCAATTGAAACATGCTGAGCCTATACTGAATCGCATTGGATCATGAGCCGTCTACATTGGTGTAATAAAATAAAGAACAGAATTACACAATGCAATGCAATACCATAATTTGTTACAGTACAGCATTATAATGCAATGCAATACAATGATCTACAGATATGCAGATCATCCCATACCTTGTCAGAATCCCAGTTCAGACTGACGATCTGTCACTGCGACGATATTAATCAACGCAATCTGTATCAGCGCGCACACCAACACGTCTCACTTCACCCAACTTCCATTAACACACGCCCCGCATCGGTAGGCAGTTCATAAACTATTACGGTGCTGTGGGTCAATGGTGCGAACTTGTGGTACCCATGTGTTCCTTTCACCGTGATGGCTTTCGGGAAGCGCTCGGTGAGGTGGGTCGTGACGTCCATTGCCTCCTGCTTTCATATAAATATGAATTTGATGAATTTGTGCGACACATACTCAAACATGTCCTCCGCCGTCAGTATCTGGTTGTTAAGCGAGCGCCTGAGGCTCTCTTGAGTCGCGGCACGCTTTGGCTGTGCCCCTGATGCCGTCGCAAGCGTCCATGCCATGATATGTGACAAAAAAGCCATTCACAGGGTACCCCAAAATCTGCCTGATGGTGACACACATTAACGAAGTAATGTTTATTCTCATACTGCCGTCTGTTAAATACATATTTTTGGAGGTCAGGTACTGCGGTCCGAATTTCTGGGATAAGCCGTTGCAGGAACGCATGCATCATGTCAGTGTTGTGCTTTGTGCCGTTGGAAATACAGCAGTAGCTCTGATGGCACAGTACCTCTTCCTCACGCCAGCACACTACAAACGGGTGCCCCGTACACAGGGACGAATCCCAGTGGAAGCCTTGAGCTACATCCTGCACCACAAATTAATAATTATCGGCGAAATCGTACCAGGCAATCACTTCACCCTCCTTGGCAATAGCCTTTGCGTAGGTGAAGTGCTGGCCTTGTTTGTCAGCCACAAAGTGGTGTTTGATCAGCTTCACGGTTTGCGGGCTGAAATATCGTATGCTTCCCTCTTTGATCTAAACTATTTCTGCGAGTGTACAGCGATGCGTGCTCATTCACTGTTTGTACCTACTATAATTATTCAAGTCATCATCTGGGGCTAAATCACCTTCACTCTCTTCTCCTGATTTGTCCGCGAGTCCTTAGAAAGTTCATTACCCCGTCTTCACCAGGGCAGTCCTCAGTTGTGCATCATGCAATCACGGTTTTCAATGTGTCACATACACACACACATGCGAAATACAGCGTGATCGAGGAGGTTACGGTATTTGAGACTGGGATGGCCGAGAGCGGATATGAGCAGTTTTGGGTTTTGATGATAAGTGCACATACACACCGAGTGCATCCCACTGCTGCCTGCCAAGACGCAATGCTTCGGATGAAGGGCATCAAAGGTTAAGAAGCCGGTGCGAGGGTTTTCAGAGTTTTGCTTGTATATATCATATATATCACACAAATTTTCCAAATCAAACCTTTTCTGAACTCTACTTTTGGTTCCATCAACCTGTCGCACCGTGACACGGTCGGTCTTGCCGAGACACATTCGGCTGATCTGACCACACTCATAAAATAGCTATACTTTCACCTTGACTGCGTCCGACACCATCAGAAATTTCCTCGCTTCACAGGCAGCATGTTCAGCGAGAGTGAGCAGTGAGCACTGGACACCCAAACACGGTGCCACTCCTTGTTTGTGCCCTCCCTGATATTTCACTACGTTCGTATATTTTTATTTTCGCGATGTAATAAATGGTTGTGCAAATGGTTTCTCGGTTATCGGAATGTGATTGCTATATTGTGGATGCTTTTCTCTCCTTGTAATTCATGGTAAGGTATAAATCAGAAACCATCTACTACCACAATTTAGAGACATTTCTGCCATTTTGTTTGACCCTTGACCTCACGAGTTAGAACACTTGTGCAACACAATATTCAAGATCAGATGACTAACATTATCATCCTATCACGTGTCTCGAACGACAAAAGCATTGTATTTCAGCAATATACCGTTCTAAATACATATTCATATAGGTCACGATAAGCTAGCGCGAAAACAATCATGCATGCCTAATTTTAAACGGATTTGTAGATTTTTAAGAACAAAACCCTATATTTTACTTTTTTGCTTCGAAAGATTCTATCGAATTTTATTTATGCACTTCTTTAAATCGCATTGTGACTGTCCCGGAAGGTGGTGGTTGTTGGCTTTATGACACGTCGACCGTTGAGTCATGTAACGTCGCCAATCTCTCACGCCGATTGGTCGCGGGCGAAGAGCAGCGACAGATGAGACTCGAACCCACAATCTTTCGATTGTGAGACGGGCAACTCACCCCTAGATTACTCGTCCCCCTTTTTGTAAAATAGGTCACCTGTCCTAAGGTCACGATGTCACGATTTCAAATATCCAGTAAACGATAATTTTGAAACAGCCAAAAGATACCGTGGGTCATTGTGAGTTCACCGATATAAACGTTTGCACAATTCAGATTGTTCTTCACTTAATTATAGTCCTAAAAAGACACCCTTGTTGGGTGACATCTAAAAAATGCCCGAGGCTATAACTCCTTGACCGTAGACCCGACCTTTCTAAAAATTGGACAGCTGGATTCGGTGCATCAGATAACCCCACACAAATATTTTCATCAAAATATATAATATTGAGTGTTATTTTGGCCCTTTCAATTGTCGATTTGTCGTGGAATTGCCCATTCCATATGGCGGTCTTGGCCAATTTCATTCGGTTTGATTTGAAGAGCTAGACACTCAAGAAGAGCTAGATTGGATTTCACATTGACGTATTGTGATATTCTGGTGCAAAAACACTATTTCTCTCTTCGTTCCAGTTGTGATTTCAATTCAGGTTGGTTGTGATAAGAACGTTCCATCGTGATCCCTCTGCCTTCCCCGCCGATCCTCGATTCCTCTGGCAGCGATATTGACATGCAGATCCCGAGACCTCCGCCTCCGGTTTACAGTTATGTGTCATTGCGGTTGGTTCGAGGTCAGGAATCCACCATAGTTATCAGTCCAATATATCCACCAATGGATTCACCAACAGCCACTCAGGCAATCATCTCACATAGTTATTCTCAATGCAATGCCATAAATATCCGCGTTTCGTGCGTATTAAACCACTCGTTATTTCCCGCTATGCCTGGCCGTCACAGTCGGAACGCAGACATGACTTCATGAAATACATAGCCAATCGGCATCTAGCGGATCGGTCCCTGAAATCTATTAATAAATATCCGTGTGTATCTAATTATGCAGTTCCTAGTGGTTAAAATATTTGTCATCATGGTTTTCATCACTTTTCAATCCCATAGAACTATACATGCAAGTTTCCAAACAGAGTCTTCTACATCATTCATCAGCAGCACGGGGCATATGGAAAAGTTCTTGACTGGATTGAAACATTGCTAAGGGAGGAAACAAAAGGTAGTATGCAATGGATATGAATCTGAATGGAAGAATTATGATTGGTGTGCCACAGGCTCCGTTCCAGATATTCTTCTATTTATAATCTTCGTGAACAATATTGAGGTTAGGCTGAGGAAAAGGCTGCTCAAATTTGCCCATCATATCAACCTGGTAATACAATGGCTACGCGGTCGGTCCTCTGCATGGACCCGGCCGGTCGACCGGTCGGCCAGTCCGCGGCCTTTTTGCGGCCAGCCGGTCGGCGACTAGAGACGCTTCCCCGGAGCGCTTATCGGTGGGGGTGTGGGTTATTAGCGATAGATAACACACATGCCAAATTGGACGCACCGGGGTGTGCGATGGAGAAGGCAGGCTTCAGCAGGGGAAGGGGTGGACGGAACGCCACGTTTCCCACTGCCACCTGTTGCAGAAAACGGAGACACAGCCGCGCGATTTCACCGTCAGGGCTTCGCTGGCTCCTCTAGCGGACAACTGAGGAACTATTTTTGAACGTTATTGGACGTTATGAACTCTGGACATTATGAACCCTGGACGTTATGAACGCTCCCTCTGAAGCCAGTTTTTGACGTTATGATCCTTGGACGTCATGCACTCTGGATGTTATGAACGCACCCGATCCGAGACATTTTGGACTTTATTTAGCATTTTGGACGTTATTATCCTTGGACGTCGTGAGCTTTGGACGTTATGAACTCTGGATGTTATGATTGTTCTCCATTACGGCGAGCCATGCACTGGTGATATTAATAAGGTACCTACGTACTTTTTAGCTTCGCATGGTCCATACCGTGGCCAGGTGTCTTCGCGGCGCGAGGCAGGAATACGCATCCCCCTCAGAGACGGATGCAGAGTGGGGGGGGGGGGGCGCACTGGGCATGTTCCCCCTCGTGGAAAGTAGTGCCGATCTAGCTGGGAAAAAGCGCCCCAACATAAATTTTAGAGTGCGTCCCCCGTCAACAAATTGTTTTAGCCAAAGACCTTCTCGGAGAAATCGAGATGCAATCTCAAGGGAAGGGGTTCCCTTGAGATTCAAAGGCTGAAGTGGGACCTTTGTTTACACTTAGTTGCGTGCAGTATGCCCGAATGCCCCCTCCCTGCCGCTCAACGAATTTTCCATCGAAGGTACTCCTCCAGGGACTTTCGCAGTGACGCCCCTGCAGAAGAGTCACCCAATGAAAATTCCTGGATCTGCCTCTGCCCCCAACCTTTATGCCACGTTTGATAAATACCACATTCTATACATACACACAATGACCACATCTGTAGGCAAGATATAGAACTTACGCAAAAGTAAGACATTTGAAGCTAAGAAGTCTTGACTGCTTATGTAAGATTCTTGATTTTACATATCTTAGGTGTGTCTTGAGTTTTCACAGGACTGGGCCCTGGATGCATTTATTTAACTTGGTATAATCAATCCCAATCGCATCATTTTAGGACAAATTGGGTTTGTATGTAGATCCGCCTTTTCCGGTTTGGTCCAGAATGACGACCCATGCGCATATAGCAATCTGTGCACATGGTGGCAGACATTGATGCAGTTAAATATTCACACGTAGCCAAAACTTGTTTAATCGTCCCCGATTTAAGCATAGCAGCGAGTTAATGATGGCATAGTATAAACGCACTAAATGAGAGTACTATGGCTGTAATAGTACTATCTGGACGTTCGGGAAAAGTAAGCTTAGTAAAGATCCCCTAGTTCCAGGAGCGCATGAACGCACGAACGCGTATTTCAGGAGATCTTGAAGCAGGATTACGTATGCACATGTTGAAGATTACACAGGACTGTAGATGTAGAACATTCCACCTCATTTGTATACGTCACACAATTTCGCGCAACAATGGACTGTTCCAGCGATGCCATATTTACCGCAATGCGCTTTGCAATGGGAAATATCCCAACGTTTTGAGTAGACAACAACAAATCCCCAAGGAAATGGAGTCACGAAAAAAACAGCATGCGTTGAATTATATATTTTTCGATGTTTCATACTGACGTGCACTATTCTCACGCAGTGTATTCATCTGCACATTCTTGACCAAATGACACCGGACTATACTTCGAGTACATTCCGAGCTCACTGCAGCGCTGTACCCTGATATTTTAGTCCGCTATCATTCTTCCTCATCACCCTTGCAATGGTAGGTGGTAAGTACATGTAAGCACATATACAGGCCAAGAATAATAGGGGACAGCCCGATATAATCGGAGCTGAAGACACGACGTCCTATGAAAACGACAGCCAACGAAAGCATTTCTTTTTCTTTTCTCGCGACAAGCCGCCTTTTGATTTGTATGCTATTGCGTATGCACTGAAACATTCCATGGATGGATAGATTTAGGGCCTCTCGACCCATGCATGCAATGAAGCCACCAGTGGAGGACGTATTAAGGCTGGGCGTGCAGAGCCATCAAACTCTTTAAAAGAAACCACTAGTAACTAACTCAAGTTTCGAAGTCAATTATTGCCACACCGCGTCTCTCCCTTAAGGTTAAATTCCAACGGTATGCCGGTCATACCACTTCTATTTCAGTGCAGCCAAAACCTTATTGGTTGGTTATTGGTTTTTACGACACATCGACCGTTGAGTCATGTAGCGTCGCCAATCTCTCACGCCGATTGGCCGCGGGCGAAGAGTAGCGACAGGTGAGACTCGAACCCACAATCTTTCGATTGTGAGACGAACAACTTACCCCTAGACTACTCGTCCCCAGTCAAAACCTTAATCTCAGTTAAATTCCAATTATATGCCGGTCATATCCCTTCTATTTCAGTGGAGCCAAACTCCATATTGAAGTGAAAATACATATGTTGTATTTCCGTTTCCATGCCAACTCCAATCCTGTGACGGCAACTCCCGCAGGAGCCAATTTAGTTTGACGATGCTTGATAACGCCCCTTTTGAACGTAATAGAGGCTGACTCTGGACGGAATTTTAGCGCAGCTGCGTGCCGCCGATACAAGCAACGCTCGCAACAACATCCACTGTGCACAGGGATCGACTCAAAACGGACTCCAAAGATTCACAAGGAGACGAACTATTCTGATATTCTCTTAGTTGAAGCGTTCCGGAGGTTGAGCTACGCGACTTGCCCGGATCCACTATTAGTCATCCGGTATCCAGTTAATAAACGCGGGAATACAATTGGCTTAGTGCATGGAATAATCCAAATGAAGCGTGCGGGACGTCGAGTGATATATTCGGTGCGTTGCGAACTATTCGTTTGTATTATGCGTGCGCACTTCAGAGTATACGAACAAGTTTATGCACCGGGTGGATGAAAAGAAGGAAGCGGAAGCAACTATGCTTACTATCCAAACGCATCAATTAACAGAATATGCAGCATAGGTAGGCTCACGCTATAAGAGAATACAGCTACATAGGAACTATCTGCAAGGATTCGTTCTGCAACACCCAATAACATGACTAGCGTTACCACGCGACATGAGGAAAACAACAAGTGCAATATTGCATTGGTAGCATGGAGACTGTCAGTTATTTGGCTCCGGACTAGGTTAACAGAAACACGCTTTTAGCGAGAAGAGGGATCCGTCTCGACAGCGCATCCGCCAATCCGTCTCCAAACCGGCGAATAGCGAATACCGAGCACCAGCATCGACAGCGACCAAGCTCTGGCGTTCGGCACACGGAACGGCCCCTACTACGCCTCCGACACCTGACCGGACCGGACCGGACCGGACCGGACCCGACCGGACCGGACCGGACCCGACCGGACCGGACCGGACCGGACCGGACCGGACCGGACCCGACCGGACCGGACCGGACCGGACCGGACCGGACCGGACCGGACCGGACCGGACCGGACCGGACCGGACCGGACCGGACCGGACCGGACCAGACCCGACCGGACCGGACCGGACCGGACCGGACCGGACCAGACCGGACCTGATCCGGACCGGACCGGACCGGACCGGACCGGACCGGACCGGACCGGACCGGACCGGACCGGACCGGACCGGACCGGACCCGACCGGACCGGACCGGACTGCCAGTCGACCTCAGCTGTTAGCGACGCACTACACCCGCGCACACAGCCCGGCCCACTACACGCCGTCTTCTAGTGATACTCTACCCTTCCAGCTAGTCAATCCCGTCGACTGGAAGGTGCTGCGCCTCTCGGCCGGGCTGCTGGAGCTCCACGCCTTCCGGCACGCGCCGGGGGAGACCGACTTGGCGGTGGGTCGGGCCTTCAGACCGTGGCCCGGTCGGAGCGTGCCCTGGAAGCGCAGCTCTAGCAGAAGCCGACCATCAGGCCGTCGGCCAGTCGGCAGATGGCCGTGACCGAGGCGCCGGGTAGGCGGAGGCGGCGCGGCAGCGGCACCTGTCCGGCCGCCGGCCGCCACCTGACCACAGGGCGCGCCACCATCGCTGACGGCGGGCACTTCTGTCTGATCTGTGGCCGGGCCATGGCGCGTCTGTTCGGCTCCGGGGGCGGGGACGCTGTCGGCAGGGCGGCGATCACGACGGCCCGTGATGGGTCACACGTCACACGCCACACGTCACACGTCACACGTCACACGTCACACGTCACACGTCACACGCCACATGTCACACGTCATACGTCAAACGTCCATACGCCACACCTCACACGCCACACCTCACACGCCACACCTCCACGCCACACCTCACTCTGCCACCCCTCACACGCCACACCTCACTCTGCCACCCCTCACACGCCACACCTCACGCCACACCTCACACGCCACACCTCACTCTGCCACACCTCACTCTGCCACCCCTCACACGCCACACCTCACACGCCACACCTCACTCTGCCACCCCTCACACACCACACCTCACTCTGCCACACCTCACTCTGCCACACCTCACTCTGCCACACCTCACACGCCACACCTCACACGCCACACCTCACTCTGCCACACCTCACTCTGCCACACCTCACTCTGCCACACCTCACACACCACACCTCACTCTGCCACACCTCACTCTGCCACACCTCACTCTGCCACACCTCACTCTGCCACACCTCACACACCACACCTCACACACCACACCTCACTCTGCCACACCTCACTCTGCCACACCTCACTCTGCCACACCTCACTCTGCCACACCTCACACGCCACACCTCACACGCCACACCTCACTCTGCCATCCCTCACACACCACACCTCACGCCACACCTCACATGCCACACCTCACTCTGCCACACCTCACACGCCACACCTCACTCTGCCACACCTCACTCTGCCACCCCTCACACGCCACACCTCACACGCCACACCTCACTCTGCCACACCTCACTCTGCCATTCCTCACACACCACACCTCACACGCCACACCTCACTCTGCCACACCTCACACGCCACACCTCACTCTGCCACACCTCACTCTGCCACACCTCATTCTGCCACACCTCACACACCACACCTCACACGCCACACCTCACTCTGCCACACCTCACTCTGCCACACCTCACTCTGCCACACCCCACACGCCACACCTCACACGCCACACCTCACACGCCACACCTCACTCTGCCACACCTCACTCTGCCACCCCTCACACGCCACACCTCACACGCCACACCTCACTCTGCCACACCTCACTCTGCCATTCCTCACACACCACACCTCACACGCCACACCTCACTCTGCCACACCTCACTCTGCCACACCTCACTCTGCCACACCTCACACGCCACACCTCACACGCCACACCTCACTCTGCCACACCTCACACGCCACACATCACATGCCACACCTCACCACACCTCACTCTGCCACTTCGGCAAGCAACAGCCAGCGGGTGACCTGGGACGGTGAGGATACCACAGGTGAAAGGTCGCCGGTCCCAGGTGAAGGGCCACAAGTGAAGGTTCACTGTGACGGACCACGGGCCACCGGAGGCGGATGGCAAGGCGAAGGTTACAGCTCAGGTCGAGGCGAAGGTTACAGCTCAGGTCGAGGCGAAGGTTACAGCTCAGGTCGAAGCGAACCGCACTTCCTGTTTGCGATAGCTTGGATTTAGTAACCGCATCAATATACATCAGACAATGTGGGTGCTGGGAAGGTGTGGGTGTGCGGATTGAGTTAATGGGATGATATAGGCGTCGACACAGAGGTAATGGAATGAAAATTACATGTGCCATGTAGGCCCACATGCCAGGTAAGCAGAGATCCGCTTCATAGAAACAGCGCTCCGTTTCCCCATCGTGCATACAACTGAATTTCCCTACTCAAGTTGATTCACCAAGGGAAACCAATACCGAGGTTGGCTAGCTTCCGGCTCATACATGACCGCAAGTATATGAAAAGTTGGTGCTTCCTATACTGTTTGAGTATGAGAAAACAGGTACAATATCACGTAGCATATCCATGTAAGCGCTGGAGTAGGAACGAAGTGGTTTGAAGACTAGACCCCACTGACGTGGAGTAGGAACCATGAGCCATTTTCACGTCTCTGTACACGCATAACTCATAGCCTGATGTTAATGCTCAACCAGGGTTGGAGTGCCAACTGCCCATCCGTCCCTCAGTCTATTCCTGCGCCACGATATGCCAATGGGCAATTGTGGAAGCCATCACACACTAGCTTTCATATACGTTAAAATAGGGAACAGGATGCATTAACCATTAATCAACGTGAGTTGCATAGAAATGATAGACTTCAACGATTGATTTAACCACGCCCAATGTTTCGGGTGTTCCCATGTTCCGTAACTGTAACTGTAACTGTAACTGTAACTGTAACTGTAACTGTAACTGTAACTGTAACTGTAACTGTAACTGTAACTGTAACTGTAACTGTAACTGTAACCGTAACCGTAACCGTAACCGTAACCGTAACCGTAACCGTAACCGTAACCGTAACCGTAACCGTAACCGTAACCGTAACCGTAACCGTAACCGTAACCGTAACCGTAACCGTAACCGTAACCGTAACCGTAACCGTGACCGTGACCGTAACCGTAACCGTAACCGTAACCGCAACCGCAACCGCAACCGTACCCGTACCGGTACCTGTCACTGTCACTCTGTCACTCTGTCACTTTCACTGTCACAGTCACAGTCACAGTCACTTGCACTGTCACTCTGTCACTGTCACTGTCACTGTCGCTCTGTCACTGTCACTCTGTCACTGTCACTGTCACTCTGTCACTGTCACTCTGTCACTCTGTAACTGTCACTGTCACTGTCACTGTAAGTATAACTGTGCTGTAACTGTAACCGCGATGGTGGCCAGAACAGCTGGCCACTGGAGCTTTGGCTTGGTCTGAGCTCGTGTATAATATGTAGGCCGCGGGCGCAGACGTTCTCCGTTGAGCAATTAACTCTGAAAGGCTGACAGTCGCCCCGGGTGTCTGAACCCACGACCAAGCTCCCAACTTCCTCATCTGTCACGTGGAACCGGTGAACGCGGTGTCAACGCTGCAAATCTATTCACTCCAACACTGATTTGCCTGCTTATAAAGAACCGACCCATGGCTTTCGCACAGTATAGGCTGCCTGCGAAGGCAGCGGACTGCAGCAGGGCTGTCAGGACTATGCATGCGTTATGTGGGAACATCAAGAGACCTGACACGGCCGTGTCACTCCCACGACCCGACAAGGTCGCCCACACCGGCAGTCCCTCAACGGAGAGATACTCAGCAAAACGAGGCTGAGGAGCTGGAGAGAGGCTGTTCTTGCTGGAGATGTGGGAGGTGTCCTCCGGTGAGCAAGTTGGTGAGTTTGTGGAAAGGGAACAGCTAGCTGTGCTCTTGATGCCCGGGAGCTAGTACAGATGCCAGTTAAGAGACTAGGGCAGATTTGCACCAGAATCCTATGCTCGAAATCTTTATTATTTTTATTATTTTTCATACCCGAATGTTTGGAATCTGCAATCTTCTGAATCTTTCGACAGAGTTGCCAACTTGGAACCTTCATTCAATTCAATCCTTCATAGGCCTTAACGGCTCGAATGTTAAATCTTTGAAATATTTCGGCACAGTGTTCAACATTGGATCTTAAATTTTTGAAATCCTGAGATTCCAAAGGTTCCATCTGGTCACGATGCATGCCAAAATCATATTTTCTGCTTTTGGCCCTGCTTATGAACGTGCTTAAAAGGTGGTATATGGGAAAACTACAACTTCCAGAAGATGCTCCCAAAGGGTACTTCCAAGCCTGATCCCTTACTAAAGTTTCGTAGCTACGTCTGTCACTGAGCGCACCGAAGATTCAATGTCGTTCTCCACATTGAACCCTCAGCTAACAACAATTAGAACAAGGTCAGCACACAATTTCACACAATTTATTTGTAGCTACATACGTTGCAGCAAAACTGCTAACCCACAAGTTTGCTGCCTCTCGCTGGAGGAAAATAACTCGTCGAGTCCGCCATCGAATTCACGGCATGCCTGAATCCCACTGGGCCTCCACACGAACAGCAGTCGCCTGAATCCCACTGGGCCTCCACACGAACAGCAGTCGCCTGAATCCCACTGGGCCTCCACACGAACAGCAGTCGCCTGAATCCTAATGGGTCTCCACACGAACAGCAGTCGCCTGAATCCCACTGGGCCTCCACACGAACAGCAGTCGCCTGAATCCCACTGGGCCTCCACACGAACAGCAGTCGCCTGAATCCCACTGGGCCTCCACACGAACAGCAGTCGCCCAAATCCCACCGGGCTTTCACCGGGCACCGGGCTTTCACCGGGCACCGGGCTTCCACACGAACAGCAGTCTAGTTCAACTTCTTGAGAGGCGAGCGGGCTCGTTGCTCGGCATGAGCTGGCCACCTCTGCACGCATGCGTGTTGGAACGGTTCGCTGTGGTGCACGCTTCCGTGCACGGCAGCGGCTACGGAACGGGACAGGCCTGTCCGAATCCGACCGTGCCATTACTACCGGTGAACGTAAATATTCAGCTGCGACTAAAATAACGCTGGAGGCTACACTTGTGTTTTCTGCATAAACACATGTACCAACTAACCCGCCAAGAGTCCATGGATTTATCAGGTCTGTAAAGCTAATCTATGTCTGTGCTACACACTTGCAATATTCCAGCTTCGTACTACTCCACGCGTCTCTGCAATATTAACATAAACGACAATTTTCTGGATTAACAAAAAGCGCTGAACCTGCACCAGCCGGGAGCGAATTCATCAGGCTCCATAGGATTTCATCAGTTCAGTTCTTCTGATGGTATTGATGTGGTCTTGGCAGGTCACTCAGTGACGTCGCGCGCTTCAGACACCCTGACAGGTCACGTCTACAAATGGACTAGTTGCCATGCAACCAAGAAAATAACTAACAAAATCCGATGTGCCCTCCGCTGGCAGCTTTTCCTGGTCACACTGTTGTCGGTTATCTCCAGCCTCCGTCCCACTGAGCGCATGGTGAATGGTGCCCCGGGACGATATCGAACAGACAGCAACCGGTGCCAACGCGAACACGAACACGAACACGAACACGAACACGAACACGAACACGAACACGAACACGAACACGAACACGAACACGAACACGAACACGAACACGAACACGAACACGAACACGAACACGAACACGAACACGAACACGAACACGAACACGAACACGAACACGAACACGAACACGAACACGAACACGAACACGAACACGAACACGAACACGAACACGAACACGAACACGAACACGAACACGAACACGAACACCAACACGAACACCAACACCAACACCAACACCAACACCAACACCAACACCAACACCAACACCAACACCAACACCAACACCAACACCAACACCAACACCAACACCAACACCAACACCAACACCAACACCAACACCAACACCAACACGAACACCAACACACACCACCAACACCAACACCAACACCAACACCAACACCAACACCAACACCAACACCAACACCAACACCAACACCAACACCAACACCAACACCAACACCAACACCAACACCAACACCAACACCAACACCAACACCAACACCAACACCAACACCAACACCAACACCAACACCAACACCAACACCAACACCAACACCAACACGGACACGAACACGAACACGAACACGAATACGAACACGGACACGAATACTAATAGAATACGAATAAGACTGCGAATACGACTACGACTATGACTATAACCATGGCTATGACTATGACTATGACTATAAATACAAATACGAATACGAACAGGCAGTCGGCGGCCAGCGTCTGTGTCACCGAGACAGTTCATGCAGATCGATAGCGTGCGAACGTGTCGTGGAAGTGCGCGAAGCAGACGACGTCTGGACAACACTGATGGTGTGGCGAAACATCCGGATACGCTGCACCAACACCAAGACGGTGTCGCAACAATACTGGTGACGTAACAAAACATCCAGATACGCTGCACCAACACCAAGACGGTGTCGCAACAACACTGGTGACGTAACAAAACACCCGGATACGCTGCGCCAATAGCAAACGTAGAGACATCATAGTCAGTGATGGAGGGAAAGGTCACTAAAGCTTATTTAGTGCCACTTAGATCCAAGATCCATAGTTTCAAGATCCATAGCACGTATAGTATCTAAAGAAACTAGAGCTTACAGGTATTTGCATGGGAGAGAAAATGCCAGACAGTAAGTGGCTTTAGCTTGCTTGAGTTTGGGAGGAGGGACAGAGCCACTGGCGTCGCCACGAAATCCTTCCAGGGGGGGCAAAGTCGAAAGGGGGCCTCCTGTTCCCCGAAAGGGGGCCTCCATTGTGTTAGGGTCTCATATTGTGTTTAGGCTCTTATACTATGGTTCGAGGATGGGGAACATGATTTCATATTCGTTTTTTTTTGTTCTTGGCATGGTGCATCATTTACTCAAAACGCAATAGCACTAATCATTTTCGCTGAAAACTGGGCCATACCAGGGTATAAATAAGTAATATTTGGATACATACATAAGTGTCAAAACAAACCATCGTCTCAATGCTTTCTCGAATCTTCCCGCTGGCCTCTAGATTGCAGCGAGCTGGCGGGGCTGGTGCTAAGCATATCTTACAGATATATGCCATTGATAAACCCACTTTTAAGTCATCCAAGTCTAACTGAATATAGCTAGATTCATCACTACTGTTATTTATTCCCACCAGCTTGATGTCATAAGCAAAGCTTGAACGACCATTTCTCAGTCCAAGGACGACAATTTCGCAAAGGTGACAACGAGAAGTGGATTGCATTGGTTTTCTGAGCGCCATCTTATGAATTTATTTATTTTTATAACATTTGGTGCTGGCTGCAAGGCAACTGTCACACGAGCTAAAATATATCCTCAGCGAATAAATTCACGGCAAGAACAAGCATTGAACAGCAATGCATAAATGACAATGCAACAATGCAACAATGTCAGTGCATACATAATCCAAGCCTTCAAATTCCACGCCGTCACGCCCATCGTTTTCGCTGTGCTGTACCGTTTGTAAATGAGGTTGAGAAGGTATGGAAGCTGGGAAGCTCTAATCATGCAGGCTGTAATAACGGAAAAGAAGTTTGTTGGAAGAAAATGCATTTAAAAACATCGTTCATCCCATTTGATATGGGGCATGGATGTTGTATTGTATGCTTATGAGGGGTAATTTGTCCCCTCAATGTTGGCGTTTCCCCATGGGCGTATGTTTCGGAAAATTATTGAGGGACCAGTGGAGTACCTATATTTGCGTCAAGCAGGAGGGGGCAAACGGATTTGCAGGGGGGGGGCACCTACGCCCATTAAAAAGTCCTTGGATTTCGACCGCTATTTTGTCAAAGGGTACATTTCGAAATATTATAATTAGTCATCAACTAAATTGTCCTGTGGAGGGGCCTAATCTACCACTATGGTTTCTGATTGGTCGGATTTCAACCCTAACTCCACCACTCAGTTCTTAGGTTTTCTTTTGGTATCCCTTGATAAGTTACCTCACACTGCTGAAATTACACCTATACCACAAAACCGGATCGGTATCCAAAAATCAAGCTGGAGCCCTCCAAAAAAGGAGAGATTCTAACAAATAAATGTCCGGGTCAGGAAAATGGCTCTGTTAACCGATCATTTTTTCCAGATGCCTTCAAAAATTGCGTATGACACCGAAAAGCATATCGGATCTCGAAAAATCGAGGTGGGATACAAAAACATGACGCCAGAGGTTCGAAAAATCAGGCCGGATTCGGACTTTTTTAAAAACAGAAAAGATCCACAAAAATCGCGTTGAGCCCAGAAAGCTGGCGTTGGGTCTCCGGAACCACGCGCCTGGGCGCGATAAGTCGCGCTTGGACCCAGAAAAAATCGCACCGAAGCCCCAAAATCATACTGGGGCCGCACAAATGTGCGTCAGAAGCCCCAAATATACACAGCGGGACCCTAAGAGTACGACGGTGCCAGAAAATACAACTAACCCTCCAAAGCGCACAGTCTCCCAAAAAGCGATAGGGCCTTAAAACATGCGTTGCAGCCCTAAATAAACATACCGGGAGCTCTAAGAAAAATACACTGCAAGCTCGCAAGGCGCACAGGAACCATGAGAACGCACAAGGGCCTGGAAAAGAGGCTGGAGCCACAAAAGGCAACATGGTTCCAAAACGTACAAAACGACCGGGAGCCAAAGAAACACATCGGGATCTTCGAAAACGCCCCGACACGTAAAAAAATACTCGGTGCACAAAAAAAAACCAACAAAGCCCTAAAACGAGCAGGGTTTCGAAGATGTATTAGGCCCATAACTTCAAAGTAAAATGTATTACCCACCACTTTAAAATACAAAACTTCACAATTTCAGGCATTCCAGTTCATAGCACCCGGTCGCCACGACGGCAACGTCAGTGCACGTGCACACCCATTTTTCGTATTCGGTGCATTCGCCACACTTCGTGCGATGCTATGGTTTCTGCTAGGCCTTCTGCGTTTTGCTAATTGCTGCCACCTGATAGACTTGCGCCATATTTGGCGTGATGGAATGGGCGTTCGCTGCGAAAAGTCGATTGATTAAATTCGATCATTAGTTTCCTACTTCTCACATTCCCTGGTAGTTATGAAATGCGGCTTCCGCTGAGCTTTGATGCACTTCATATCTTTGCTGCTATCCTCCCAGATTGGATACCGAACCGAGGCCAAGCCTCAGCGTTCTTTTTTGGACCCGTTGCGTCTTTCTTGGTCTATGATTGTGCATTATGGCTCCAATCCATTTTTGCTAGGGGCCTAAAGCATTTTCGAACCCCCGGCTCGTTTTAGGGTTTGTTGCATTTTTGTGCACCGAGGATTTTTTTTACGTGTTGGGGCGTTTTCGAAGATCCCGATGTGTTTATTTAGCGCCCGGTCTTTTTGTTTGTTTTGGAACCATGTTGCCTTTTGCGGCCCCAGCCACCTTTTCAGGCTATTGTGCGTTATCATGACCCCTGTGTGCCTTGAGAGCTTCCGGTGTATTTTTTATACCTCCCGGTATATATATTTATGGCTGCAACGCATGTGTTAAGGCCCTGTCGTTTTTGTGAGACTGTGCGCTTTGGAGGGCCAGTTGTATTTTCGGCCCCCGCTGTGCTCTTAGGGTCCCGATGTGTTTATTTTGGGATTCTGACGCACACTTGTGGGGCCCAATACAATTTTGGGGCTTCGGTATGATGTTTCTAGGTCCCAGAGCGGCTTATCGCGCCCAGTCGCGTGGTTCCGGAGACCCAACCCCAGTTTTCTGAGCTCAATGCGATTTTGTGAAACTTTTCTGATTTTTTTAAAGTCCGAATCCCGGCCTGATTTCTCGAGTCCTTCGCGCCATGTTTTTATATCCCACCACGATTGTTCGAGATCCGGTTTGTTTTTCGGTGCCGTACGCAATTTGTGAAGGCATCTGATAATATGTTCGGTGCTCCAGAGCAATTTTTTTTACCTGGGCATTTAGTTGTTGGAATCCATCCTTATTTTGGAGGGCTCTGGGGGCCTCCTTTTCGTCCTGGGGCCTCCTTTTAGTCCTGGGGGCCTCCTCCCAATCTCTGTTCTACGTCTTGGGGGGCTTCCTTTGCGTTCGGGGCCTCCTTTTCCTCCTGGGGGCCTCCTTTTCGTCCTGGGGGCCACCTCACAATCTCTGTTATACGTCTTAGGGGCATCCTTTTCGTCCTGGGGGCCTCCTTTTCGTTCTGGGGGCCTCCTTTTCATCCTGGGGACCTCATCCCAATCTCTGTTCTACGTCTTGGGGGCATCCTTTTCGTCCTTTGGTGCATCCTTTTCGTCCCGGGGTTGGTTGGTTGGTTGTTGGAGTTTGGGGGCGTATCGACTGCGTCTTTCGTCCTGGGGCCTCCTTTTCGTCCTGGGGGCTTCCTCCCAATCTCTGTTCTACGTCGTGGGGCCTCCTTTTCGTCCTTGGGTGCATCCTATTCGTTCTGGGGGCCTCCTTTTATTCCTGGGGCCTCCCAATCTCTGTTCTACGTCTTGGGGGCCTCATTTGCGTCCTGGGGCATCCTTTTCGTCCTGGGGGCCTTTCGTGGGGGCCACCTCCCAATCTCTGTTCTACGTCTTAGGGGTCTCCTTTTCGTCCTGGGGGCCTCCTTTTCGTCATGGGGGCCACCTCCCAATCTGTTCTACGTCTTAGGGGCCTCCTTTTCATCCTGGGGGCCTCCTTTTCGTCCTGGGGGCCTCCTTTTCGTCCTAGGGACCTCATCCCAATCTCTGTTCTACGTCTTGGGGGCCTCCTTTTCGTACTTGGGTGTATCCTTTTCGTTCTGGGGGGTCTCCTTTTCGTCCTGGGGGCCTCCTTTTCGTCCTGGGGGCCCCTCCCAATCTCTGTTCTACGTCTTGGGGCCTCCTTTTCGTCCTGGGGCCTCCTTTTCGTCCCGGGGGGCCTCCTTTTCGTCCTGGGGGCCTCCTCCCAATCTCTGTTCTACGTCTTGGAACCTCCTTTTCGTCATGGGGCCTCATTTTCGTCATGGGACCTCGTTTTCGTCCTGGGGGCCTCCTCCCAATCTCTGTTCTACGTCTCTTATAGAGACCTGATTATATTTCCTGGGGGCCTCGTCAGTCTTGAGGCCTCATTGACAGCATGATCTTCTGTCCCGTCGGCCTCCTTGCTCACCTTTTTTGCTGTGCATTTGCGGATAGGGGCCTCTTCAAATTTCAGGGGGCGGCGCCCCCCCGTTTCACGGCAGGGGGGCGACTGCCCCCCCCTGCCCCCGGTGGCGACGCCCTTAGACAGAGCCTCCGGTGATGATTTTCTAGAAGACCACAAATGATGTGAAATGATAATCAATGCACCGGGTACCAATGTAGCGGTCCATCATATATGAATTTACCTTCTTTGTGTCTGAGAAGGCATCGATTGGGACGTCTGGAGCCAGGCATTGTGCCACGTGAATGCATTTTGAGTTATTTTTGACGGACACACAAAATGATACGTACTACGTCGGGAAGTTTTCTACTCTACTTTTACTCCAGCCATTTACCTTTATTGGCCAACCGACCTACCGCTTTCATTCCACCCGGGGCTCGCACCGCCTTCCTAAACCTTCCTAATCCTTCCACGACACCTGCCCCATGGTCCATGAATCCTTTCATCATGTCGGCCACTGATGCACCGGCACGCCATGACCCATCTCCGCCCTGCGGCCCCCACTAATGGTCCAGCTTCGCAGTGGTACATGAAGCACATGTCTAAAGATCCATAACATGACCTTTGCTCGATAGTGCCATCGGTTTAAGTGGATAGGTTTGATGCCTATATCGGATCATTCAGTCACTTGAACTAAAAGCCGCGATAGAGCAGTGGAATGCACCAATTACGTGATGAACCTGTGACATGAGCATGAGCATAGAGCGGACCCCAAGCATATCTTGGGGTGCGACACCCTCCTCCCCCCTTGCTCGCGCAATGAGCGCAGCGCTCCAGCACCCCATGCGTTCCGCCACCCCTGCCTACTATAATCATGCTTTTTAGGCTACGCTAATACATCAAAAGTTGGAAGTCTGAGTGCATCTCAAACTGGTGCTTACTTTCCGCCATCACAGATGCCGTAAGATGCATTGATAGCTGTTAAGCTGGCGTCAGTAAACTCTTACCAGAAGTATTTGACAGGAACCTTTCTCGCGTTTGCGACTCATTCCGCCCAGGGGCTCGTCTAAGATATTTTGAGTGTGGGGGCGCATGGGCGCTGTATGGCCAACGCAGTCGATACGCCCGTAAGCTCAAATAACCAACCAAGTGTGGGGGCGACCATTGGCTATTGCGGTGCGCATCGCCATCGCCCAGCTCACTCCGGCCCCCACAGCAATCATAAACCAATAGGAGGGTCCCGTGACTGCAGGGTCGTGACCTCGCAGTTAACATGCTAGACGAGCCCCTGCTTCCAACATAATACTTGTACCGTGAGCAGATGCAATGCAAAATCGCAGAAACCAATCAGCGGTCTGTCACAATATATCTGCTTTGTTCAAAGTAAATATTGCACCGCAGTACAATACAGCATTACGTGCAGGCCCACCGGCGGAGAAGAAGCTGATCGGAGTCTGCTCTGCGGTATTGTTATTGTAGTATTGGTCTGTGGCTAAGTAGGCCCATCTCTATCCAGCTTCTCACCTAAATTTATAGAAAAAAACATGATGCTATTCTAAAGCATGCAGCCACCCACTGATCTCCAATCTTCATGTACGTGCAGTTCACAGTTGCACCATCACCTAACTCGATCAGACCGCGGAGCTTCTCCCAGCACCAATGCATGCGACACAGCACCGACACAGCGTAACGGCTGGGCTGTCTGTCAGACAGCACACGACACCCACCCCCGCTCACCTGCTGATCGGACGGCGCGGCGCCGAGTGGGGGCGCGCCAGCCGCCAGCTGGTCTCAGCCCACCACCGCACGCCCAATCGATGAACTGAGCCGTCAGAGCGGCCGCGACAAGTGTCAGAGTCGCCTGGCGCGCTGCCGCGTAACGGAGCAGAGCCGACCTTACCGCCTACTGCGTCAGAGTCAGGTTTCCCGTCCGGAGATCGATAGGTGGCCGAGTGACGGAGGGTGCATGTGGGTCACATGCGGACGCATAAAAGTGCGTGAGGTGACGAGACGAAGTCGACGAAACGCCCCGCCCACTACAAATAGCCGACCGGGGTGGCTCCTGCGCGGTGACCGGGTCGCCAGGGGCGCCCCAGGCCGGCCGTCGGTGGTGACCGCTGGCGGCTGGCTGGTCCGGCCGTGACGGTGCCGGTGACGTGACGTGACAGTGTGGCATTGTCACCGTGGGGACGTGTTTGGCCGCCGTTTGACTCGGCTGGGTCATGGCGTGCGGCCTGCGCCACAAACAAGGGCGGGTTGTCGTGTGGCCGCCGACGCACACCAACACGTGGGCGTGGGAGGGGGCGGCGAGCCTGGGCTCTTCTCTTGGTGAGGTGGAATGGGGATGGACTGGTAAGAAGTATTGACGCGACTTTGTCGTCTATTTCACTAAAGTTGGTGTACTGAAATAAAAAGTATCGAAAAATCCCCTGATATTATTCGCAAATGGTAACTGCGGCTAAGTCAGGGGAAATTCGAAGAGCATCTCCCCACTTTCCCACTGTCAATAATCAGCAACTTTGGTGCGGCTTATATTGATCTGATATGAACCTGACCCCTTTCGAACGAGCCTCCGTCCATGTATCGCCAGGAGCGGCCGAGGTATGCTGTGCTGTGCCGTGCCGTGCCGTGCCGTGTCGTGACGTGACGTGACGTGCCGTGACGTGTCGTGGCGATCGGCGCACTGGCCGCGCCTTTGCACCCTCCCTCGGGAGTCGTGCCGCAGCCGCTGCGCCGCCATTCGTCACGCACGCGCCGCCGACGGCGACCGGCCGGTATCCCATCCCAGAGGCAAATGGCACACTGGTGGTGGTGAGCCAGCAGTGGACAGAGTCGATGACGATTTTGCTCCTTCTGTGTTCCACATGCATGTTCATCTGCTGCATAGCGTCGCATTGAAGACGTTAGCTGCTAGTGGGCGGCCTCCTGACGGCACGGTATTCAGAAATCTGACAGGGGCGGACACAGTATCGGCGGATCCAAGGCGGGCGCAACTGAGGGCGTGTGCCTGGTGCATGGAGAAGCGGTGCCCCTCCAGGACGCTCAAGTGCCAGGGGCGGAAGGACACCCCTTGACACCCCCTTCCCCCTTGAATTTTTCAACCGAAGGCACCCCTCCGGGTACAAAAGGCGCCCCTGCGTGGCGATCGAGCGACACGCCCATCCCCCTCCGCTTTGGAAAAAAATCATCAAGTTCAGTTCCTGGTAGAAATGGCGCTCGTCCCATCAAGTGCCCGCAGCCCTACCAAAATTCCTTGATCTGCTCCTGGGACATAGGGATAAAATTTCCCATGAGATGAAGGTCTTGCTTGTTTCCTTGCATGGGAATTGCCACATATTTTGAATAAGGGGCCGGGGGTGTTCTGTCGATTGTTCATGGAACGCCATAGACGTAATGCTAAATTTCACGAAACTGAGTGGGACTCGTCCCCTCCATGCCCGCCGTGACGGCGCCCATCCTGCTTTGCCTGCTGTGAGGACTGAAGAAATGCAAAAAAATAGAGAATATCCCAAGGAAGAATAATGGACTGTTCACACCTAGCGTAATATCGACGCACTGTCCGAATCGACGCAAAGCTAGCGGACAGTTAGCATGGGGCCCAATGAGTCTGCCGATTCTGCCATTGCGTCGGCCTTGCGTCACCTGTCTGCCGAGTCCTACAAAACGCTGGCGATTTTCGAGCGGACAAAGTTGGATTTTTTCAACTTTTTCCGCTCGGCGCACCAGCGGCCTTGACGCAAGGTCGACAGACTGCTCGGGATAATATGTGGTCGCCATATTTGCTCATCTTTGATTATATATTTGCTGCTATATTTCCTATATCTGCTATATTTGCTAATATGCGCTGGTCTGTCGACGTGTCGATATTACGCCCAGTGCGTCGGGATTACGCCTAGTGCGTCATTGCGCTGGCTTTTTGCGTCGAGATTACGCTAGGTGTGAACAGTCCATTACCATCGATCGATGCACCATAAGTCTGATACTGGCACAGTGCCACAGTGCAATGTCACTGCCAATGCCAAATATGACACTGTGTAGATGTACCAGGCAGTCCCAGAATGTATCTGCTCGGAAATTATCTCTGTTGCTGCAAGAGCATCAACACATGTGACATGGAGAGGTTGCTCCAAACCATGGTACAGCTTTGCTTTTTGCCCGAATGAGTTATTGGGATGAGGGGAATAAACTTATCGGTATATACGATGGATGAATGGATAAATACGATGGATAAATAGGTACACCAAGTGAAATCACATACACTTTACTTCTACTGTAGTATCATGGTGATTTAGTACATTGGATATTGCATTCATATGCAGGGTCACTACTACTGCCTTCCCTCCAGTTTTCAGCAGACCTTTTGGTACAGTTTTCAGATGAATACGGGTGATTTGCTGACGTTTAGGGAGATGCAACTAACACCTGAAAGGTGTGGCACAAGACGTTCGCAAATCTCACATTTTTTTCCTCACGTATATAAATGACGCACAATAGCCACAACACAGTCAATGATACCGTAGCGTTGCGCCAGCCGTGCCCTTATGATGT